>VZRM01005050.1:742809-817854 GCA_013397955.1 Grantiella picta | reverse complement strand
GTTCCCACGGCAACAGCCAAGCGCCGGGCCCAGCGGGCGGCCCGGGCCGCGCAGAGCTGCCTTCCCATTGACTTCTTACCGTTTCCGTATTTACATCGCTTTCCAGCCTCCCGGAGACCTGTAGGGGGAAGGTCACTGTAGTTGCTCACACGAAGTCAAAACCTTCCAGTACCATACGGATAGTATATCCCAAGGTCTTTTGCTGCCAGTAAAATTAAAATGGATTCTCTCTCCAGATATCCATCACAGATAACTAATTAAGGATGTGGGAATGCACATCTAAAAAAATAGCATCCGTCAACATCACCCCTTGTTCTGCAGGAACACTGCTCTGTTTTCAAATGGCCAGAATTTTGAACGAAACAAGCTGTGGGTAACCCATTCTGGAAACCCTGCTGGTGGTTGTTACCGTCCTTGGCTCGGCAGAACGTTAACAATCTCAGTTAAACCACTTTAAGTGAAGCTTTCCCTGAAATTAGGACACTGTGATTTGGCCTGGCGCCGTTCCAGCAGTGTGCAGCATGGTGATAGCTAGAGCGCCCGAGCTGTGGTGAGCAGCTGCTCTGCCGCAGAGATGCTCGCTTCGCACCCCTTTCACTCTCCAGGAATGTCTCTCTACGGACAGCAAAAACCAACAAAACTTACTTACGGATCCATGTGGCTCGACATCTCCTGAAGACATTCCTAATGGCTCTTCAGCGCTGATGTTTAAATATCATGGTGTTTGGTATTGTAAAAATACCCAGATTTCCAGAGAGCAGTCACTCTTATATACTCCCAATTTGAAGTCATGACACCTGCAGGTGTTATGGGGTCAGAAAAAACAATCCTTCTCTCATTTTCCTGAGAAGAAGAAACATTATGGATGGACAAAGAACTGTGCTGCTCTGTCATGGAACAAAAAGTAGAATTCAAAAGCTAGGAAAAAAAAACAAAAACATTTTCAGTATTTAAATATGTTTATCTTGTATCACCCACCTGAAAAGATCAGTGATTTTTACTTAAATGAAAACTTTCCCATTGGCAGCTGGAGCCCTAGTCCTATAAAGGGAAATCCAAAGGGGCGTCCAGGCCTCAGGTGCATATGCACAGCAGCACTGGATGTGACTGCAGCATCAGGAACTGTGGTGTGCAATTACTGGATTTGCCTTCATCAGAGGAATTTAGATAGTGAGGATGTGGCTTGCAAGTTCTTTAATGAGGTTAATGAGGTTAGCACATTCTCAAACTGTTTGTATGATCTTCTTTCACACACTGCTGACATGTCAGATCTTCAGATGAGGAAGACACTCAGAAGGGTCGCATGGAGAGGGAGAGGCTCTGACAACAAGCACCTGCGTGCTATCTGCAGTGAGGCCACCACAGAGGCACACACCCTTGCCTGCAGTCCAGCCTGGAGCTGACTCCTGCTCCTGGGGCCCTGCCATTTCTCCCTGAATCCCAGGTGTGAGAGGTTGACATCTGGTAGTGCAGGGGTCCCAGTGTGAGGACTGCTTGTGTGAGATGCTGTTCTCACCACATTCGCCCCGTGTATGATGTCTAGAGCTGTGGTTAGGGGGCAGCAGCACTGGAGAACAATATGTGTTCTCACAGGTGTCAGGATATCCAGAACTCATTTATTTTCTTTTTGTGGAAGTACAAACTTTTCTGTGTCTTTATAATAAACAATTCTTAATTAGGCTTGAGGCGGGGAGAGAAGAAGAATTTAGAGTTTACTCCCAGGCCTATGTAAGAAAATCATCAGAATAGCTGATCTAAAATAAGAGGGATAACAGGGGTTTTTTTCCAAAATAATTGTCAATAGTGCACAACTAATTCCAGAGCAAAAGGACTCCCGTCTCTTTGATAGAGCACTCACACACCAGTCTCTGCTTGACTAGCTGTTACAAAATGGAGGATGCATAGTTGGTTTCCCTGTGTAGAGACAAGCCTCGAAAACTCCAATGATTTTTGAATGCCAACCCTTCTTCTGCCACTAATTTGCTGTGTCACCATAGGCAAGTCCCTTGATTTCTGTTTTCATATTGTCCTTTAAACAAAAAGGGAAAATGATACAGTCATTTACCTCAGAAGAGCAAGGTGAGTGTAAATTAATTAACACTTATGTTGTTCTCTGAAGATTTGGCTTTATGAAAGGGTAAATAGTAGGACTGTTTCTGAATAGAGCTGGCTGGAGCTATTGGAAGCACAGGGAAAATTTGACTAAGAACCTGAACCACCCTGAAACTGAGTGCATAATTTATTCATTGATGAACAATGAACATCTGAATGTTTGTATCCAGCACATCTTCCAAGAAGCATTACAATTTGGGCGTGCAACTCACCAGAAAAATAGATGAAGCAATTCACATAGCGATGATCTGATAGAGCCCAAGATCAGTGTGTTCCAGGACATTCATATTCTCTGATAGTCTGGAAGTATGGAAGTCTGTATATGTGTGGAAGGCTTTAGGCTCTTTGAGTATTTTCTAGCGTTACTGCCCCAGGGATTACAAGACCATCTTTCATATGGGTCATTTCAGTGATCCGGTTTATAGCACATAAACAATTATACTGCCGTAAGAAAAGGCCAGTTTTGCTTTGGGGCGCTGGGGGCACGGACAAGAGGCGACTTCTTTAGCAAGCTTTGGCAGGAAAGGCAGCATCTTGTGAGTTAAAACTTCTGTGTTCTTTTTTTTTTTTGTACACTCACCAACAGGCCTTTTCTGACATAAAGTAGATATAAACACTCCCTGACGTCACCAGTTATAATTCTGTGCAACTCATACAATCATTTGAACTCTCTAAGGGACTTCAGAGGCATTTTAAAGCAATGCTCTCTGCAGCTTATAAGAATTCATCCTGAAGTAAAACTGTTCCATTTAATTGGCATGGGTAATTACTTATAGGGTATAAAAGTATTTGAAGTCATTAAAACTCAATGTGAGAAACACACAGTAGCTAGAAGAGGGAAAAATGTATTTTTTTATAAATGCAAGGAAATGTTTCAGACTTTGGTATATTTAACATAGTAGAAATATTGAAGGATTTCTCTCAAAAAGGATTTGAAAAGAAAGCATGCAGGAGCATTTGCAACAAAGCAGCACATGGAGAAAAATGTGCAGGTGAGCCTGAAGGATGGTGCAAAGGGCTTGTCAAGTAGGAAGTACAAAAAGAAATGATCAGAGTCAAGTCTGACAGGCCAGAATTGTGACCTCTCAGCTGTACATGGGCTCACAGAGGCACCCAACCATATTGCAGCTTCCTCCTGCCAAGCCTGTCTGTCCTGCTTTGCAGTCAGCAGCCTCCTTCTCACAACTTGCAAGGATCTGCGTTATTCTTATGCATTTCGATGGCTTGCCAAACCACTGGAATAGAGAAAAGAGGCCCAGAAACTGTACTAATGGGAACCACTTAGGAACTAGACAGCTATACATTCCTCAGAAAATAATTGCCAAACACACATTCAGAAAATGTCTCGAGTCTGCATTTACAGAGGCATGTGCGTAGCCATTAACTTTATGAATCAAGAGGGCTTTCCAATAGTAAAGGCACAGTTAATAACCTTGGTCTTTTTTGTAAAAAGATCCTACATTTTATTTGGAAGCACATCAGAATACTTAAAAATACTATTTTGGTGTTACCTTTTGCTTTTAATTTCGTAACCAAAGCAAGAACATGGCTTGTTAGACCAACATACACTAATTCAGCATAATGTGTCAAGTAGTCATAGTACTACAGGCATAGGAGAAAGAGCAAGAAAAGAAAAGGAAAATTAAAAATTTTACTTGCCGGACAAGAAGGTAAAGCAAAAGGGACATTTCTAGAGAGAGGGTTCTTCCGTTTCAAATTTGCAAGTGATGTGATGCAATGTCAGCCATTAAATCATACTATTCAACATAAGCAGAATTTCACTGCTTTATTTAATAAAAAATTCCCTTCCCATGTATTAAAAGATTAGGGATGAAAATTCAAATACTCAAAAGCAATAAATCCCAAATAGCATCTGCTTATACCATTATTTCAAATTTCTTGTGCATAAACACTCCATAATATAAATTGCAATTACATGATTGTGTAACTTTCTTCCTGGTTTCTCTGAAGCCTGGGAAATCAGAGCACAGCTCCACACCTTCCTTTCTGCAAACTGTTGCTCTCAAGCTCTGAACACAGGTGGACATGTTGCCAGCTAGGTTGATCTGGAGTGTTCATCAGAACAGAATGTTTCACAAACAGCAACAAATGCATTTTTACCCCTTTCCTGTAAGATGATATCATCATCCCCCTTTCACAGATGAAATAGCTAGCACCTGGGTTTCCAATGTGGTTAGGGAGGGATAGCTCTTCTTTTCCAGGAAGCACATCTCCCCAGGAACTCACTTGTAATTGTGAATATTTCTGCAAATCTAACTCCAGGCTCCCTGGAGTAAGGCTTAAGCAATACTACAAGATGGCATACACAGGCACAGGCAATGGAAGAAGTAGATCTGTTTATTCCACACTCTGCTCCTTCTTTCCTCTTGGCTGTCTGTTCCTGCTCCTGTCCTCCCCAACCTTTGTGCCGCTCAGATGTTCACGTGACTCTACGGCCAACTAAGACCTGCTCCAGCTAGAAACTAACCCAGTAAGAAAAATAACCACTAGCTTTCAGCCAGATCAGTTTCCTGATCCAGTTTAGACTGTGGCCTCATAAATGTTTGATACAAGATAGGACAAAATACAGGAATAAACAGACAGCCGAGAGGGCAGGAAGGCTGGATTCCTTCGCTCAATGGCAGCATCAGCTTGCTCTGGATAGAAGTGTTTGTTGAACTTCAGAATGAGTGGCACAAATACAGCTTTGTTCAAGAACTGGACTTCAAAGGAAAAGACACAACTGCAAGAGAGTGTGGTAGGGGTGGAAAGGACACAATTTCAGTTCAGCTGCCTTTTTACCTTGAGACTATTGAACTATTTCTTTTTTGACTGCCTGTTTTCCTTCAGTCTTCCTTCTCTGTGGGACTGTGAGACTGTTCTTCACCAATGGGGCTCACACACTGAGTTCAAATGTAATATTTAAATCAGCATCTCTTCATAGCTTTTCTGAGCACTTTGTAGAGAAGGATGTCAATTTTACTCTGCAAATGAATGTAATATGACAGGTGAAGGAGAGGTAGAAGGAGGCAATGTGGTTTGTTTCTTGCCCCAGGGGTTATTTCTGTGTTTTTTGAAGAACATATTCTGGATGATATTTGTGTAAAGTCCAAAGTGTCTCAGGACTGACTTTTCTGGCACCAGAAATCCTTCCTTTCCTTTCTGGAAAATTGCAAAATTTAATCAGAAGCCATGGAGAGCATTCCCACCAAGAACAGCTCACAACAGCATGATTATAGCATGGGCCTGGGAAGTAGAACATGTAGCTGGAGATTGATATGGTCCAGAGAGAAGCATAAACCAAGTGCTCTGTATTCCAGGAAAGTTTAGTCCAGGCAGAAAAGAGCAGCACCCCTTCTGCTGGCAACATCTCAGAATGAAAGAGTGCCCTCTCATTTCTACCTGTAATAATGTAATTTCTCTTCAGTGAAGGGTTCTGGGCTGTTAATGCTAAGGAATGGAGGTATCTCCTGGTCTTATATTGGATGCTAACAGTAGGCTCATTTAAAGGAGCTAACAAAAACCAGTATCCTTAGAAATTTCTAGAAAGTTTGAGCAGCATTCTTAAACAAACTTGAATGATTCATTCTGAAGAAAATATGAAATAAAAAGCCTTCAGGTGCATTTCATTTTTGTGTTTCCATAATTCAAGGTGACTATTTTCTAAAGTATTTTATACACAATTAGTCTGAAATATGGTTTTCTAGCTCTCAGTTTTCTGAGCAAAATATAGAATGACACAGCTATCAACCTTTGGGAAACCTCTCCTACACACAACAGAATTAAATTCTATAGAAAACTGAATAGCATTGGGAGACATTCCAAATTACTTACCACTTATGTGTTTGATGGATAGTTGGGCTAGCTCTTGCTTTCTACAGAGCTGCCAATCACTGAGAGTGCTGGGATATATTCCGAGAACTCCCTTAGAATCACAAATTGCAGTCGCAGGCTTCCGTGGCTTAAATAATTATGGAAGAAACAGTTACTTTGCATGAAAAGAGATGATATTGTTATCACGAGAGGATACTGTTACCACGAGAGGATAATACTGTGGTATCAGCAGCTCCCACTTTCCAGCAGAGTAAGTTGCTTCTTCTAATATGACATTCAAAGAGATATTATTTGTTTGGAAAACTGTTCTGTCTGAGGATTTCAGTACTGATGTTGAAACTCAAACTGAGATCACCATATTAGATAGAGACGGCAAATTGTTGTATCAGTTTGTTTATTCTGCATTTGGCAACGCTCTGAATACTCAGTTTCATTCTTTCCATAGCAAACGGTGTTAGTCACTCTGTTCTTTGTCTGAGAATTTCATGTAGCAGGAAGAAGAGGGAAAAAACCACTTTATGATTTTTTTAAATCATAAAAAATATTGACAAAAATATTCTGGAGCATGGCTGAAACATGAAATTATTTTCCACACTATTTTGAAAGAGCTAAGCCACCTATAGTTACTGTGCCTAGTATGAAAGTATAGGCTCACAGAGTACATTAATTCAATGAAGTACGTTATGCTGAGTAGCTATACTTCTGTTTTGGTTATTCAGTTCCCCATGGCCCATCCTAGATCTCAATGGGTCAACAGATCTTTTTGTTAAATCCCAGGTTTGAATTCTACCATTTCTGCTGGAAATAGTCCTTCTCATCTTGTGTCCACACTGTTCAAAATAAAGGTTTGGGTGGGAGAGAGAGTTGTGGAAATCAGAATTTCCTCTCCCCTGGTATCCATTCCATAGGGTTTCAATAGAGAATGTGACTGCTCTAGCCACCATCCTTTTATGTTTAGGTTCTGATTGGCCTTTCTGCTTCCACAGGGTCTGAGAATCTTGTTGCAGGATTCAGAAGGTTACTAGGAAACTACCAATAAATTAAGATCTCATAAGACTATGTTGTGCCATCCAAAGCTCAGTATTTACCTTCTTCTTCTGTTGCTGTGTGTGCACCAGGTATCAGCTGCTTTGAAGCTGTCTTTCAGATATTTTGCCAAAGAAGCTTGCACTGAAACAGGAGGATGTTAGAACTGCAACTGCCATTCAACTTAAAACTGCAGCTAGAATTCAGCTTAAGAGCAAGTAGGAAACTGAAATAGTCTTTAAAGGACAAGTACAGGGATCTGTAAAGGAAAATTGTCAGGTATATACATAGTTTTTTTCCTTTTATTTTTGCAGTTTATATTTCTTATTAAATACATGAAAGAGGGAGAATTGCAGCTTTGTCTTGTGCCTAGAACTTCTTTACCATAAGAGTCTTCAACATGTCATAAAATTACAAATACCTGTTGCAAGCTTTTTATTAACTAGTTATGTTGTAATAGTACCTATATCAACCTATACATATAGCCAGTGCAATTGCAGAAACTACAGAGTTATTTTAAATAAACCAATGAGGATGTGAGCATGATGCATTACTTTTCAATAATGTGAGGGCACCAACACAGATTTATTTTGCTGCTAAGGTGGAAGATGGAAGGGTCTGGCCTAGCCCAGAGTTACTCTGCTAAATCATGAAAGCTTTGAGATCATCCTGTGGCCTGAAAACAATATTCTGTGGGAAGATTCCCTTGCTATTTGACAAACATTTTTTTCTCAAGGGTCAAATATGCAGTCTTGCATATATGTTCTTCTTCAAGTTTCACAGCAGTTTCACAAGCAGAATCAATAAGTTTTTTTTTTTTTGTAAATTGTGGTTTCAGAGCACAGAAATCCGGTTTGTTGATACAAATGTTCATTCAGTGCTAAATGGTTTCTAAATTAGCTTATATAATTGCACAAAAATTATTTACAGGAACAAGCCCAAGTGTATTTGCATAAACTTTAGATAGATGTGGCTACAGACATTGTTGAACATGAATGCCAGGCTGGGGCTTTGAGAGCCTGAGGTACTGTCAATATTTTAAAATTATCAAATCCCAGTGGTATTAGAATCTCTAGGAAAAAAGCAGCTTGTAAAATGGGACCTTGGACAATTATTCAGGGGATGGAGCTAAGAAGAAAAAGTGACCTGGAGACCCTGTTTTAAGAAAAAAATCTTCTGAAGTTTCCAAGGGACTCATAAACTATATCTCAGAATACCAGCCAAAGCCAAAATGTGCATTTCATTTTGGTGAAAGCAGGGAAGAAATGTATTTCAGTCTTATCAATTATCAAAACTGAAAAACAATGGATTTTAAGAGTCAAAAGGTTTTTAAACTGAATAAAAAGTTATCTTTAATTTTCACTGAAGAAAAGATAAAAGCTCTACATAGTGCTGTATAAAACCTATTTAGAAATTAATGGGACTATTTTACATGTATGTATATATTTCCCTCAATTAAAACTTGGAGGAAGAGTTCATGACATTCTTACTCATTCTGATCTAGGGCAGCTGATATGGTTGTATTCCAGACTGTTCTCATGACTGTAGAATTCCCTGTCCCACTTTTTGGTGAATAAATCCTTATGTTTCTTTCTCAGTTTTCTAAAAGCCTTCCTCAGATCAAAATCTAAGTCAGTCTGTCTGTCTTAATGAGGCATCCTGGTGACATGATTGCACACCACACCCACCATCCCCCCAGTCTCCAGACTTACGTTACATTTCCCCTCACATTGGATGGCCTAAAAACCTAGTATTTTCAGGACTGAAAGGTATTTTGAATTTCAACAGATTTCTTTTTTTACAAATGTCAGGATTCTTTAGGGAAAAAAAACCCTAGGAGTTCACATGCCATTTAGCAAAATAATATATGTTCTTTCAGTTCAGTGCCCCATAAGTCACCTAATGACACAGATGGGTCTCTTGATCTATTTATGAGGCACATGGATTGCAGGACTTCCTGTCTTGACAGAGTCTTTGCAAGTTTTATGATTTCTGTCTTTTTTTCCCAACAGTTTCAATTTTGTGTGTTTTATTTGCTTACTAAGAATACACACAGAGCTTCTTTTCTTGCCCTGCTAGGCAGATATTGCTGCTAAATTTGCAGTGATTGCTCTCTATGATACGGTCTGGTGGAGTTAATTTCTTTTCTCTGGAAAAAACCCCAAAACGCAACCCAGCTGAATTACAGTAACTATGACTCATTGATCTGAGACATCTGTTGATAACCCCTGAAGTCACTTTATTTGAACACTGAAACATTTTATAACACTCTCACAAAACAAACGGGGAACATTAATGGATTAATAACTTTTATGTTCTGGCCTCCTGTCATCTCTAAGCTCAAAAGAAATGTAAGCATACTGTAAAAATAGGAAAACATTCGTTGTCTGGACATCTCAGATGTGGTATCCTCTCTGGTAGTTGCCCTGGGGTAGGCATTAGAAAATCTATATCCAAGCAGAATAAAGTCCCTTGTAAGTGGTGTTGTCAACTCTCCAAGTCAACAGCAATAGGTGTAAATGCAGCAGTACATTCTTCCTAGCTGGTATTTCTTGCCTAAATACTTAAGTGGCCTTTGCTGAGACTGACTTTCAGAACTACAAGAGATGAGTTTTGTACATGAATACTTTCTGTCACTTTTTCTAATTTGCTTTCCACTCTTTATTTCATGTCTATATGACTTCTTCATTATAATTTATTGATAAATAGCATAAAAATTCATTATTTTTCTACAGTGTCACTGCTTGAAAATTTGCTTATATGAGTAATTTTAACCCTTGATGAAACTAGTACAACAATTATGTAAGGAAAAAATAACATTACACATTTATGCAAGCAGCCAAAGAGTTTATGATTGTACAGGATCATTGTAACTGAAAAAGAACAGGCAATAATTTTGCAGGTTTTTCCCGCTGTAAATCCTCCAGCACTTTTTAATCTATCTCTATTGCTTCTAAGAAATGGGGAGACAAAAGCTGTTCAGTGAAAACCATCGCCAACATAAAATTAGAGTGATGGGGGGTTTTGAGATTTATGCTGGTTTAATAGAAATCAGATTCCTGCTTTAACATCAGAGAAACACATTTGGTTAGAAGTAAGACATGATGGAAAATTCTTTTCTGTCTGCTTTTCAATAGGTCCCTGGTGCCCTTATAAGACTGTAATCATGCAATTAATGCAAGCACATAGAGTAAAATATTCCTGATGTTATCTTCCAGATGAGAGCTTAAGCAGTATACTGCTGTGTTCTGTGTGGATATTAAACTTCCAATAATACTTCTGTCTTCAGTAGTTTCACTGATGTCTTTGGCTTAAATTTCCTCTCTTACATTGCCTAATATTAGTTCCATATCGATGTATCCCCTTCATTTTGCAAGTGGCTATATTGATCTAGGCCCTTTTTGTGTCAATATGCACATACTGTCACAGCTTAATGCACATCACAGCTCAGATCAGTGAGAGCCACCACTCATCTGAGCCCTGGCAGGAACAGCATCAGGTTTGTACAGTGCTTTATGGCTCTTGGCACACCTTTACTATTTATAGAGTAATTTCTTATTGGCAGTAGAAGAATTTCTAGGTGACATGGTAAAGCTATATGACACAAGTAACCTTGCTGATGAACCTACCCAGAAATCAATCTTGACACCTTCAGAGTATTTCATGTAAGCTGCATGCAACCCCTAATGGTTTAGTGTTTGCCAGTCACTCTGACATCAAAGCCTGGGACCAGGCGAGAACAAGACACTCTCCACCTGCTATTCTTTACTACTATCATTATTTTTCATGGCTGCTGGCTTGAAAAATCATATTTTAAAAAATCATGTATTGTCATTAACTGTATTTTTATGGACTGGCCTAAAGGTCTTCAGATAGCATTCTGTGCAAGTACCCCAAAATTCGGGTTTGGTTATTTGATTTTAGGGATGCTACCTGAAGAACAACTACTCTGTAGCTATCTCTGTTGTCTGATCAAATATGGGTTCTCATGACAGGATATCCCCTCCCATCTCTTTCCTCAGAGAACAGACACAGGCTAAACTTTACACATGAGTAGTTCCACAAAATTTAGTATTTGTCCTACGATACACATGCTCAGTGTTCAAGTCCCTGTGTGCACCTGAAATAGAAAGGCTTAAGGATTGCTGATAGAGAAAAGTGAAGGAGCAATAATTCATATAATCCTCTAAGGGCAGACAAACAGAAAGCATACTAAAAAAGTTTACAAACAAGGTAAACCAACCAATGCATGCTAGGTATGCTTACTCTAGGTGATCTTCAGAGGTCTAAGTGAATTACTGGCAGGAATCAGCCTCCTTTCCAATGGAAACTGCTGTAAAAATTGCCATCACAGCATCCTTTTTACTAGCTGGCCTGGTTGATTGTGTAATCTCCTCTACAGATCCTCTCAATGCTGCTTTAGCGATCAGCTAGCTGCAGGCACTTATCGTGAAGGGCCATGTTAAATCACTTGTCTTCCCTGATGAGCCTAGCTTCCCACCACTCTGAAATTCTGTCTCCCCAACATCCTGCTTTTTTTTTCTTCTTGGCATGGCAACCCAAAATACTGCTGGTGTGCCACTACATGAGCCAATATTTGCTCATTTTGTTCGGTGTTATTTCTGTTATCATACTCCTAAAAACACAGCTATAGTCAAGAGGATCTCACACTTGGGGATTCATGAGGCCTGATTGTCACTTACAGAAAAATGCCTTTTTGTCTCTGGCAGCCTGAAAAGTGGGAATAAGTGACATTCTGATAGTGCCATAAAAGGGGCAGGTCAGTGTTTACAAGGAGTCATGAGCATAACGTGCATCTGACACCACAGCTTAAAATATGAGAAAGCAGGAGAGGGAGCAGTGAGATTTGAAAATTGTGTAAGACCTAATAGGACAAAAAACACCTTTGAAGGAAAAGCAACACTAGCGGGTGATTGGTTATCACAATAAAAGGTGGCAATAAGTGAATATCAAAACAGTAAACCTGAATAGACAGAAAATTCAAACTGCATATTACAACCTAGTGATTTGGCAATTTACTCAGTGAAAACCCAGTGATTTGGCAATTTACTCAGTGATTATTCATTTGGCATCTTTGGCATCTACTACGGCACAAGCAAATGATATTTTTGTGTTGGATTAAGACAAATCATGTTCATCCTAAAGAAAGTATCTTGTGGGCATCACAATCCTGAAGAGTGGTGCTATTGGTCACAGGGGATTGTTATAAACTATTGGAAAAGGCTCCTGTGTAATGTATTAGCGGAGGCTTTAAATATATCACAGCATGTTCTCTAGAGCAGATAGCATTTCCTTCCCTCTACTGTTTAAATTGTAACAACTATTGCAACTGAAAATCCCTTTTTAGATGTTTATGTGGGACATCTTTAAAATTTTCTGCTGTGTCGTGTATTTCACCAACAAATGAAGTACATAAGTACCCCTTTGCAATGTGCTATGTTTTACAAATTTCAGACGCAAGTATGAAGTGATGTGGCTGTCAGCTAGCTGGGAGACCACCATAACATGAAGATTAAAAAGTAGCATCTGAGCCCCACATTCTTCTACAAAGATCTGCTTACCTCTGTTTTCCACCATCTCCCCACCTGGTCTTGCTGTAGGCTACTTCACAGGGTACTTCATCATGTTACAGGAACCACAATAGAAATAGGAAACTGAAGCTCTTTGTCCAAAACCAGTCTTGCTCTCATTGCAGCATACAGGAAGGAGGCAGCAATGGATATTGCCAGTCATTCAGTTTATTCCACAATACATCTGAAATGCACTCCTGCATCAGTACCATCAAGGGAATTATTGTTGCAAAGTCAGCTTGTTCCAATTCTTTCTGAATACCTGTTCAATTCCCTTGAAACCTCTGCAGCTCAGTTCTACCTATCTTGCCACTGAGTATTTCTTTTATAGCAGACAGGCAGCCCCATTGATTTTGGTAGAACATCTCCTGGGATCAAACCCTCCCCAGTTTAAATAAAAACAGCAGACGCTGTTTTAAACATCTGCTGGCTTCTGGAATGGTTCTCTGAATACAAGCAATGCCAATGAATGTAAAATTACTTATCAGACGGGAAAAAAAAAGAAAAAAAAACAAATACTTGAAGAGAGTTACACTAGGGTTGAGGGAAGGCATTTTGAAGAGATCACAAAGACAACATTGTCAAAAATTGATTTGCCGTATTCAAAGCACTAAGATATGTGATTGTGAGAAATTGTAAGATTTCAATTCCCCTATTCAGCTTAGAGTTTCTTTAGATTCTAATTACCACAGCTTAGAATAAAAGAAAGCAATTGACAGAGAAAAAGTGACCCTTTATGGAATCTTGGCACTTAAATCCAGTAGGGTTTGAGAGTGTTATTATAAGAGTTTATTACATAAAATAATATTATTAGCATTTTATATTGAATAATTAGAACAAAATTCCCTTAACTGTGTCAATGGATGTCACCACTGAATTACCTCTGACCTACAGGGCCAATTGTGATCTTGGAAAATTGTGTGCATCCAACTGAAGAGAAGAAATATTACATTATTATTACAAGATGGCAACATGTCCTTGGACTTTGTGCTGAAGGTTTTGAAATGCATGATTCAACTAATCTTGTCACTTCATCGACATGCTGGAGATGTGGAACCCGTCACAAAGGTCCACCACTGCCAGCTTATCTGGGGCAGCTTGGACGTAACCCAGCGGTGCTGCAGGCTGCAGCTGCCCGTTCTGTGCTGTAGCTGGTTCCTGTGCCCCTGTGGGCTGCTCTGTGTGTCTCCAGGGGAGTGGAAATGGCAATAATGGATCACTCAGCTGGTTGCTTCCCATATAATGTAAGGAGTTCTTACAAAAAGCAGCATGGAAACCCAACCAATTAGGCTAACAGCAGGGCAAACACTTTTCCCACAGAACAATCAAGAAAAGAAGCAAAGGAATACTGGAGTAATTTAGGTTTGAAAAGACATTACAGATCATTAAGCCCAACCATTACCCTAACACTGCCAAGTCATCATGTCCCTAAATGCCACATCTACATGCCGTTTAAATACCTCTAGGCAAAGAGAAGCCTATTCCCCACTGTCCCCATGTAGCTGGCAGTCTTCTTCAACACCTGCTTGGGAGGGGCAGGAAAAAGGGGTCAAAAGATTTGGCTGTATGAGTTCTCCAGTGCATCCTGAGAGTGCTATCAGTGATCTTGCAGATGGTTTCTCCTACCTGTGTCCCTGAAAGACAGGAATGGGAGGAGGAATCTGACCCGTGGGGTTGGCCTTGCAGCCTTTTCTTCAGCCCAGCACTTCATTGCCACATGGAGATGGTTTTCACCAATAACTCACAGCCAGTTTAAAGGTTCCTTCAGCGTGGCAAAGCTTCGGTGCTCAACAGATGGTTGTTGGGACCCAGACCTATGGCGGTCACACAATAAAGAGATCCTTGGCCCTCTCATGGCAGGACAGAGATTCCAAAAGGTGTTGAAGCACAGCTTGCTCCCTCCCATAGAGGGGAACTGACTTGTCAACAAGGATTTGCAGAGATATGTTAACCTCTGGACAGAAGGCAGTTTTATTGCCATTTGAGAGGAGACTTTTCCCGCATTGTGTGTTACATGGCTGGATTACTGCCTCTGTTGCTGCATTAGCAAAGTTTGTTATCTTGTCAAATGAACGAGGGCAGACTGCTCTGGACACTTCACCCTGAACTCCTGAATACTTAGAACACCAGCGATATATCTATACCAGCACAGTGACATGGCCTTTGTAGATTCATTTAAAATTCATATCCATGGCTTGAACTCATCCTAAGTCATAATGTATATCTTAATAGACTAACATGCACTGTTCTGTCTTTCCTTGGATAAAACAACTTTTAAAAAAAGTTAAAGAATGCCTGATTGAATCAGGCATGAGCTTCCCCTGGGATAAAATTATCAGCATTCTGCTAGCACTGTGAAGGAAAATGCACCAGTTACAATTGCAATGATTTAATCATGCAATTTTGGAAAAAGGATCAGCAGCATGTGTGCCACAGCAATATTAATAGAAAACCCAAAGCTTAGAAATACAAGATTTTTGGTTAAATAAAGAGGAATTTACCTTTTCCTTTTTGTATGATCTCGGTGATTTCTTTTTGACAAGAGAGAGTTTTGTTTTTTTGGATAATAGGAGCTGATGAGATGTAAGAAGGTAAAAGGAAAATCTTACTGTTTCAATTCATTCAGCAAAATCTTGCATTAGCTGAGAAATCAGCCTGTTACCTCTGCTTCTCTATCACCCGTTTGCAGAAGTTCGTTACTTAATTCCCATTTGTATGGGTTCTGTGAAGAATAACAGGCTGATGACATTTCAGTTAATCATAATCTTCCCTGTCTGTGACAACTTGCCAGTAGCCTTTTTGAAAATAGACTTGCGAAATAATTTTTTATTTAAAGAAGGACTTTTCTTGCCTTCATGGAGAAGGGAAAACTGATAAAATAAATACGTGAGAATATTTCACAAATTAAAAAAAAATTCTTCTGGATTTATTACCATTTCTCTCTCAACACTTTATCTGCTATTTCACTGCTTGGCAAATTGTTATTGACATAATTCTACATGTTTGCCTTTATTCCCTTTAGGGATATATAGGACTTCTACATATAGGACCCCTATTGCCTCTTTAACATACTCACTAGCAAGAACGACAACTTTAGTTTCCATTGGGCTGATTTGTGTATCAGGCAGCAACAAAAGTGCAAAAAAATTCATGCCTGTGTGGGTGTGCATGCATAGAGAGAATTCTGTGTAGGGTAAGAAAGCAGGAAACGTTAAGTTTTCAAGCCATTGCTGCTAGCCCTCTTATGTGTAACACATCTAATAAATATGGCCATTTTAACCCAGTTAACATACCAGCAAAGGAGTGGGAAATGGAAGACTGAATTGGAAGAACATGAGAGGGCTTGAAGGGCTTGCTGTCAGCAATGAGCTCACAGAAGCAAGCACCAGCAGTTGAACTTAGGTCATGGCAGGTGTAAATCTTGGGTGATGGCCACTGAAGCCCAAAGAAATACTATAAGCTGGAGACAAAACCACAAGCAGACATCAGTGACAAACAAAGAAAAAGTCAAAGGCGGTCTCATCCACAGTGACAGCTTTTGTGAAAACTCAATCAAAACTGCACAAGTGTCAGCACCATTTGTTCATGGCAACAAAAGGCAGGATGTTGAACTATGTGGAAACAGCCTATCTTGTAAACAGCTGCAATGTCATCAAGAAGAAGAAATTCAAGTTTCTGTCAGCTATGGCATACTGCCAGATTAAAGTCAGGAAGAATATCCCTGGATAGGCAAAATGAACAGCTCTTTCATTATCATGGTGATTTAAACTATGATGTTTGAGCAAAAAGTTCTTAGCTCCTTCCTGAAGACCAAACTGCAGTTGATACTCTTTCCCTTAGAAGTAAAATAAAAGTCAAAGACAGTCGCTTTACAAACACTTAGGCAGCCAGTATTAGCACTGAAATTTATTTTTTTCAGAGAACTTTGATTCCAGATCCTTCCACAGTGGGTAAAAAACTCACACCCACCTCACACCCCCGAAGTCTATCCGACATCTTCACACAATGTACAGTATAATCACTCTGTACTTCCACTACAGAAGGTGGCCAACCGCGTGACTGGTAACCATAGCAGCTGCAAGAGCCCAGAAAAAAATTCCAGTGCTGAATGTATGCACAAGTCTGTTGCTTTAGCATCATTTTATTTGCCATGAACAGCATCAATGGGTATGCCTCAAAATGTCCTGGTGTTTGATAAGGAAAGAGATGCTGTTCATCACCACATGGAAAACAGCATGTCTCACACAGAAGAATGTTTTTTGTCAGCTTCTTGACAGAGATATTTGAGATATTTGTCTGAAGCTGTAATCTCAGGCATTCAAGCTAGGATTTCTATTTCTTGTATGGGAAAGATTGGTCCTGGAGAGATTCCACGCTGGAATCACTGGTCTTTTTCCTGTCATGTGCTGAGTGTTGCCTGCCAGGGACGGAGAAGTAATGACAGGCAATAACATCTTTCCCAGTAACAATCACAAATTACAGTATCACAATACCACTAGCTGTCTCAATGCTATTAACTCTTTCAGATGGCATAAGTGAACTTTTCACAGGTGGACCATGTGGGCAGGGAATTTCTCCCTTCCCTCTCCATAATGGTAATTTTCCGTCTAATCTGAAGCTTAGGAGAATGTAACTCCTTGGAGAAGGCTGAAGCAAGATGGGGCTCTCCTCCTAGACTATCCCACCTCCCAGCCCTCCTCAAGGGCTACAGACCCTTGGTGACCTGCTACATGCAGGAGCCAGGAATTCATCTGCCTACATCTCTCTCCGTTACTGGAGGAGAACATTATGGATGTAGCAGCACACCAGTGCTGTAGGGACAGAATGGAGGGAGGAAGTGGTGTAAAATCAAGAGCAAAATGAAGCCAAGCAGTGAAGAGCTAAGGCAGTTGCTATAGATATTTTGACAGAATATCCTCTTAGTTTTGGTTAGAATTTACTACTATGAGCATTTAGCCTGTTGGTATTGCAGTGCTGGTATACACATGGACTATCAAAAGCATTCAGCTGCCGACAGTATGTCACACTTGGACATAATCCAAAGCCAGTGACAGCCTAAGACCTGTGAGTTATAAAGCCAATCCCTGCATGCTTATTTAAACTAAAACTCACGTTTCAACCCAAAGCCCAAAAGCAAGATATACCTCAACATGCAACACATTATATATTACTCATGAGTTCAAATCTTTTGGACCTCAGCACAAAAAGCTACCACCTAAGCAGCTACTTGGCTGAAGGTTTCCTTTTTTCCTATGTTTCTCTATAAAGTAGTGCCCCTAAGAATATCAGGAGCCTCAGAAAATACAGTCCTGTTATTTTCAATATATTTTGTTTGCACAGAGGAAATACAGCAAGTGCAGATTAGTTACCAAGAAATGTAACACAAAATTTAATGCTGCAAATATGTCTTGGCAGAAATCTAGAGTGCTCAGGTAACATCTTCACAGGACAGTCTTGTTTTGCTTTCTTATGAAACAGTGGAGACACATAAGGACATTTGGCCAACACAGAGAACAGCTGATCTACAGAACTCCAGAAATAAGTGCATGAGTTGCTGCAGTTTTGGTCAAAGTGCTGTAGCTATTAATTGCAATAAGTATTAATCTTTGCAGATAAGCATAGGAAAAGCTTACCAGTTGCAACCTCTCCTTTGGTTTGCAGCCTCCTCCACCAGCATGAACCATAATTTGCTCTCAGAAGACCCAGAGAGAAGTGTTCAGGTGAATGTAAGGAGGATGTAAACTGCCTCCATTCATAAAAGCAAAGGAAGGACAGGCTTCCCACAAACCTCCTTCCTTGTTAAGCAGGGCAGTGCAGGCAAAAATGAACCAGGAATATCACACTGGAAGGGGCTGCTTGAAGATCCCAACACATAGGTTTCACAGACACCTCATTATTTAATCCTCTTCCTGGAGTAATCAGCTGAGATGTGGTTTCACCCATTGCTCACACTGGAGCTCCCTCAAGAGCCTCACCTCAGCAGCTCATTTATACCCTTTGAAAGATCTCTCTTTTAGGTAGAGTGCTCACTATGTCAGAGCCTACCTAGTTTGTTAAAGCTTGGAGTGATGACAACCCACGGTGCTACAGATTAATTTTTCATTGTGTTGTTACCAAATATTTTTCATTATTTCTGTAGCATAATAATTTAATTGTAAATACCAGCATTTTTATATGACTATGACTAACTATACCATGAAGCTGAGCTGAGAGAGGTTTAGTAGTGATATTAGGAAAAGGTTCTTGACCCAGAGGGTGGCTGGGCACTGGAACAGGATTCCCCAGTGAAGTGGTCACGGCACCAAGCCTGACAGAGTTCAAGAATTGTTTGGTCAATGCTCTCAGGCACATGGTGTGTCTCTTGGGGTGTCCTGTGCAGGACCAGGAGGTGGACCCTTGTGGGTTCCTTCAAACTCAGCATGTTCCATGATTCTATGAAAAGTTTGCTTACATTAACTTACCACATGTTTCTATGACTCTCTTGTGTAAAGAGAGCTTTTATTTCCACAGACCAACAGTCTCTCAGTTTGTTTTTAATTTTGGAGAAAAAATTAACTTAGCATACCATCTTCCTAAAAAATTTAGCCAAACCCAAGTCCCTTTTTAAAATTAGATTTCCAGTCAAGAGAATTATAAATATGTCTCTCCTAGCCAGACATTTTCTATTAAGGCATGACTGCCTTTATGCTTCTGTCTTCCACACAGAGCAATAATTATTGGAACAATAAAAATTATGTAGTCCAAAGTTTTGCCTTTTGTTGAAAAAGTTTATTACTGTGCTGATACCTCTTCAAAACCAAACTTATCTTGTAAAATTGCACGTATTTTAAATATTTGTTGGTATAAGCAGTATCATTATTTAGTTTGCATGTAGTTAGACAAAGCTGTTAATAGATATGCTTACATGAGCTTTGATAACATTCCTAAATTCATTTTAAAGAGATTTCATTATGCCGATAAAATTATAATCAAAAGTAATTACTTCCCTTGCAGTATTCAGTCTACCTTGCTATTCAATATGATCGTCACATATTAGTATATTACACATTTGGAGAGGAATTGGTGAAGTAATTGCTAGTACACTGAGAGGTGATCATCACTCATCTTACACTACAACCGTGCTTTAAATGTAATCTCCATGTTTAAAATTGTGTGAGAGATTCAGATATTTTATTATTTGGTTGGTTATGAATAATGAGTGGGCCTTCTATTTGTAACAGATTAAAACAGCTATGGGAAATTATGGCACCATGCCTTCCTTCAATTTGATGTTGCTGGAAAGTGTGTGTAAGTTGGCTTAGCATTGATTTTTAACACTCCAAAGATTCAATAGATACAGATGCACTTTTTAGAAAAGCCATAGGAAATGCCTGACTCTTCATGTGCTTGTTGCCATTGCAAGAGGAAGCCTCAGCAGCACAAAGTGGCGAAGCACTGCATCTGATAACAGGTTTGGAAGGTCTGACCCACGCTTAGTTGCTGTAATCATTAGGCTGCTCTTTTTGTGCATCTCTTCTTCCCATACATGCTATGCAATAAAATGTAGCAGGCAATGAATGAAGCAAGGATGAAGAGCAATGAAAGCAATTCTTGCTCTTTCATTTGTAATTGGATAAACCATTTGTGACTGTAATTCGCTTGGTGATTCAGTGACTCACACACATCACACTGCTAAGTTTGAGTCAAGCACCAACTCTGAGTAACACAAGTGGGCTTGAGCCCCTCTCCTCAGAGGAGAGAGCCAGAAACAAAACTGGTATCCTCTGAGCAACAGAAACTGCCTAAATCTGCCATGATTCCTCTTCCGTACAGCTCATCATGAACAGGGTGTGGAGGTTTCCATTTTCTTGGCAGGATTTCAGAGGTTGCTCATTCCTTTAAATATAGTACCACCTGGGAATTAAAACAAGAGAAAGCTTTACAATGGCTGTAAGAGCCTCATAGTATTTACAAAACATTTAAGAAGATTTCAGAGGGTTTGGGGGTTTTTAAAATCTGTGAACCCTTAGGAAAAAATTCAGAAATTGCTTTACCTCTGGCTCCAGTTACCAATATGAAGGTTAGAAGTTGAACTCTGCCCAGCCTTCCTTTCACTTGAAGGATTAGGCTTCAATTACATGCTGCAAATAAGTTAATCATTACTCTCTTTCTCTTTGATCTTGATTATTAGCTATTGATTGCATTGCTTTTACAGTCCATCCTCTTCAATTCTCCGAGGCATGTTTTCTTCCTTCTGTGGGTGTGTTTCCCTTCCCCCTCCCTTTCTTCTTACATTGCAGGAAGATTTGCACATCGTTAATATTATTTTTATCACATTTGTCCTTGTTACCATTTTAAAAATAATTTTTGCTGTGCAAAAATGATCTTACAAGCTGACCAGACTAAGCTCTAGTTCTTGTTCCCAGACCATTGGTCCCATTGCCCAAATGCCATTCCCATCACCTACAGCAGTGAGGAGGGTAGAGCTGTGGTGGTGAAGCAGAGGTTCCTAGAGACTCTCCTAATCTCTCAGCCTTTTAGGGTGGTTTAGAGGCCCTGGGGGCAACACATGCAGCCTCCTTCCTTGGGTCTGGTCCAGGAAGGACAAGTACACAGGATTCCCAGTCCCTGCTGCTTCATTCCAAGAGGAAAGCATGATGAGCAGGAAGCTAAATAACCCCTCCAGAGCCACGGAAAAGGCTCAGGTACCACCACTCCAACAGCAGGGTGTTCAAACACAGTCCCATCTGGCCTTGATGTGAGTGGGCTGTAGAGTGGAAAATTTCAGGCGTCTTCTTCCTGACCTCCCCCCACACATAAAGAAAGGCAGGATGGAGCCCACAGAAGGACCAAGCTCTGTTTTCACTGTACAAGGACATAACACTGGCCTGGGTTTCTCAGCAGTCAAATATTTGCCTGGTGGGGTGCCTTCAAGGCTGTTTCCAGCAGCTGGGCTAGACTGCTTCCTGCAGCCATAGAGTTCTGCTCCTCCCCTCACCCATCCCTCCTCTCATACAACATGCCAGAGAGTATTTAAACATCCACACAGAACCTCATGTTTGAGATTTCATCCAAAATACACCCTTCTACCACCCACTCAGAGGAAACTCATTTTATTTGTCTAACAAGAACAAAGGGCCAAGCAGGTTAACCCTGCCAAGCTTACTGCCGGGAATCCAGACTTTTACATCCCATTTATAACACCCAAACCCACCCATTCAGCTAATCCTTACACAATGCTGATAAATCATCCCATGTCAGAGGCATCATAGGAGTAATTACTTTACTTTTACCAACTTTAAAGAATAAAGAAAAAAAAAAGAAAAAAGAAAAAAATAAACAAGGAAAAACAACCACTGAAGAGAGGAAGAGGAGGCAGAGACCCTTTTTCTTTGCACTCTGGGGAGGTTTATCCCAGCAGGTGCCAGGGATATAAAAAGCAAGATGTGTCAGGTTAGTATACTCATGCCCTCTCCATATTATTAATTCTATAGCAAACACATTCCAATTTAAGGAATAAAAAATAATAAAGAGATTACTTTTGTACTGTTAAATCAGAAAAAAAACAACTTGCAGAGAAGAAAATGAAAGAAAATTCCAGGCAAGTTAGTTTAAGTTGGAAATACTGTTACATGGGCACTGTAATGCCATGGAAATAATTTTTCCACAGTTGGCAAAACAATATATCCTGAAATTTAAAGCTGGGTGTCAGAAGCACTGCAGTGGAGGAAGAAGGGTGGAGAGCAGGGCATGGGGGGCTGCCAGACCTGCCATCAGCACACTGCCTGCTGCTCCAGGGGTGCCAGCCAACACTCAACTCACTAAATCCCCACCTAGAAAGACTGAGTAAAGATACTGCCACTTTGCCTACCTTTTTAGATAATGTGCCTACAGGTATCCCTAAACTCTATAAATAATCTCCTGAACTTTTAATAATCTGTGACACTCAAATATATATCAGCTTATGTAGCTCAGTGCTGAAAGTAGAGTTCTCTAGAGTAATAGTTTCCAAATGCAAAGGGAAAAATACGTGCTTCCAGAATGGATGATTTATTGCAGGTTAACAAAAAATGAAAGAATGGAGAAAGAAATAAAAATACAAATCTGGACCCAGGATAAACAATGCCTCCATCTTGAACCACCTCTCAGCCCCCTTGCTTGGCAGACAGGCTTTTCATTTCAAGGCTTTTACACAGAGAGCATACACCATTCCCACGCAAAGACCCAGACTCTTCAATTTGCTAAGCCCCTCAAATAATCCTAAATAAGTACACTGCTTTCCAGAAACCCTACAAGGTCAAAAATTTCACAAAGCCTTGCTCATTTTCCTACTGCTAGCTGATTTCCTTCCAGGAGAAAGCTCATAGCCACTTCAATAATTTTTTATCCAGCTGAACTTCAAAGGGGTTATTGATATTTATGTGTCCTTGGGACCAGTTCCCCAGCTAGTACATTTTAGCTATGATTTCTCTGTGTGTACGGTATTTTAAAAGTTAATAATGCGCAGAAATTATTTACAGAAGTAAAGTTGGTCGATAAGAGAAGAATTTGCAAATATGCTGCAATTGACAGTCTTTTTCAGCCTTTTGGCTTGTTTGGATGAATGGATGGGTGACAAATACTAAGGAAAAACAAAAACTTGCAGGTTTATGTCAGCAGAATGAAGGCCATGCTGCTACAGCTGCTCTGCTACTAGCACTTGCTGTGTCTGACGGCGCTGTGCCTGCACTTCTAATGGCACTCTAGGTATATACCCTTCCTTTATTTGCTTTGCTCTTTGCAGCAAAGTGGCTTTGAATCCACCTTATTCAATTGCACACACAAAAAAAGTAAGAATGATTCTCACTTCTGCACTGCTGATTGCTTCCATCTCCCTGCCCATCTGCTTGGCTTTTGGCCTGGGTAGGTTAGAGCACAAACTGTGCCTGTGGGTCCATTGTCATCCCCTGGTGCACTACAGGTCTAAGATTCTGGTGTAGTAATGAGCCCATTTTTGCTACCAGACATTTGCAAGCATGTAGGGTCATAGAGGAGCCCAGGTTCAAAGCTGAGGAGCAGATCCTCATGAAGAAAGCATTACAGCATCACATTCCCTCCATGGAATGGATGCTAGCATGGGAGCCTAAATTTAAATCTGACTGAAACTTTCCTGGAGTTTAGGGATGCTTACAGATGGGATTTTGACATAGTCTATTGGGGAGACAGGATGCACTTTCTTACAAAGAGGAAAACATCCTGAGAGCCTAAACAGCAGGGGGACAGAGTTGTCCTAAAATTTCCGGTAAACTCATTTTAGTGCAGGAAGAAATACACAAATTCATCTCTCCTGAAGGAACATATCTGTTAGGATTGCATATCTACTTCTTATGTTCCCTCCCATGGGAGGAAATGCGGTGATTTTTTCTCCCTTCATCCTGAGGATATCTTCATTATGTTCAACTAAGAGCTTGGCATTACATGACGATGTTGCTAATGAATACCTCCAGGCTCCAAAGGGCTGAATCTAAAGAGCTCTATGATTAAATACAATAATTTGCAGTTCTGCAGTACCTTCCATGTGAAGATCTCAACTGTTTGTAGAGATTCCTGTGAATTAAGCTCAGTCTCTTATATGTGAGCTATTTCTTATAAATACCTAATACCCTGGTAGCAAGGACACTTTCCCAAGAGGTCAGAGACAGTTTTGAGCACTTCTAATTGGGGTGAAAACTGAGCCCAGTGTTTTGCAGAGGTTGTCTCTGCAGCAGCCTGAGCTCCCAACTTGCCTTCTGGCAGTTTGCAGAAGGGTGACCTCCTCTGAGCTCTTTCAGAGAAAGCCATACATAATGGGTCCCAAACAGACGAATATGCCTTCTGGAAGACTCCCAAAGAAATGGATTTAAGACTTATGTATCCTCAGCATTTCCCGGCTGGTTCTTGGCTGGTTCATCAAAAGCTGAACATAGGAAGCACCATCCTATGATTTGTTCATGTCACATTAGAAAGAAATTTTAATTCTGGCCTTATGTTGTATGTCGGATGCTCATGCCTAACACAGGGCTCTAAATTTTATGCAGTCCATTTGATGTAATCTTCCATGATTAAATAATTCAAGAAAAGTTATGGAATGGCCTGACACGGCATGTTTCTTCTCTTTCTTTTGTGTCTTCTGTTCCAACCACTGCTTCTCCACTTCCGGCAAATGTGAAAATTGGCAAAATATTTCCAGACAAGAATGTACACAAGCTGTTAGGGTAAAAATAAATAAAGAATTAAAAATAAGCCATGTCTGATTATTCTGTCTGCCTTTGTTTCTGGAGCCAAAATTTAGAAAAGGTTTAGAACTCAAATCCTGGAAGGAGTAGTATGATATGTTGCTAATACTATTAGACTGAAAGTTTCACTCCCAAATGTCTTAAAGATTTAAAAACCCCTATATCAAGTAGACTTCTCATAAAAAGTTTTTGTTAGTGAGATGTTTTTAGTACCAGTGAGGTCATGTTTCAAGTGGATGCATATTCAAGTCTTCAAGTTCAGATACCTGTTTGTTCAGTGTTTTAAATGTTCTAGTTGAAGCTGTTTTGAATAGGAAATGCCACTGCATTGGATTTGAGTGGCAAGGTTGGGGTGGGCAGAATCTACAGGAGTGCCTTCTGTGAGAAGCTGCTAAAAGCTTCCTCTACTGCTGACAGAGCCACTGCCAGCAATTCCCCTGCAGCCCATGGTGTAGATCATGGTGAAGCAGGATATCCCCCTACAGCCCATGGACGTCCATATCCACTAGCAGCCCCTGGACGACCTCATGCTGGAGCAGGTGGATGCTGCAGGAGTTTGTGACCCCATGGGAAGCCTGTGCTGGACCAGACTCCTGGTAGGACTTGTGGACCCACTGGAAGAAGAGCCCATGCTTGATCATATTTGCAGTCAGAACTTGTGACCCCAGAGGGAACCCATGCTAATGCAGAATGTTTCTGAAGGACTTCAGCCTATGGAAAGGACTCATGCTGGAGCAATTTTGAAGAACTGCAGCCTGTGGGAAGGACTTCCATTGGAGAAGGTTATGAAGGACTGTCTCCCAGGGAGGGACCCCACATTGGAAGAACGCAAGAGTGTAAGGAGTCTTCACCCTGAGGAGGATGGAACAGCAGAGAAAACATGTGACAGACTAAGTGCAGCCCCCATCCTCCTGCGCAGCTGGGAAAGGAGGGAGGGAATGTGGGAGAAAAGTTAAGCCCAGAAAGAAGAAAGAGTTGGGGGAAGGTGTTTTTAATGTTTGGCTTTATTTCTCATTATCCTACTCTGATTTGAGGATTATATAATAATCTAATAAATCTAATTAATTTTCCCAAGTCAAGTCTGTTTTACCTATGACAGTAACTGGTGAGTGATCCCTCCCTGTCCTGATCCCAACCCGCAGCCTTTCATTATATTCTCTTTCCTCTGTCCAGCTGAGGAGGAGGAGTGATCAAGAAACTTTGGGGGTACCTGGTGTCCAGCAAGGGTCAACCCACTACACCCACTGGTCTGTAGGTTGTGGAAAAGTCCAGAGAAGCACAATCACAGAATTTAGTGGGGTAGCATTAATTAACAGCATGTTGTTAAGCAATACAATGGATCGATAAAATAGACATCAGTCACGAAGGCTTTTTCTGCATTCTTTCTAGCACCATTTGGTAAACGCTAGAGGCAAAATAACAAAATTTCTTTCCGCAAGATGGGAAGAGAAACACATGGTTGAGACAGGGCAGCTGATGAAATCCTGCTGGAGGGGGAGGTCTGAGACACGTGCGTGTCCAGGCAGCTGGAGGGAAATGCATTCATCCAGCCAATGAGAAAGACTATCCAAAGGTCAGGGGGTAGCTAAGCAACAGAAAGGAAAAAACCTTCATCACTTCCAGCTGGAAATAAAGCAAAAAAAATATATTTCTGGGATTTAATCACAGTACTGTCCAGTGGGCAGGCAGCAAAGCTATGGGAACAGGCTGTCTAGCTTTTGCAGAGTTGCTATGTAACATTAGGCAAATGAACTATTTTTTGCCTCAGTTTCTCCATTTAAAAAATGCCTCAATGTGTATAATACACCTTAATACAATAGCAGGGCTGGGAGGTCTCCATTTCTACATTGCTTTAAGACCCTAAGGTAAAAGAAGCTATAGAAAATCAGATTAACATAGTTATTTTCTGTTTATTTCCAATAGGTAGACACACAGTAGGAACCATTTTGACATGTGTTAGTGTAGGTGGAAATGACTCATTTGGAAATGACTGGAAGCTAACTGCTGTAGACTGGCTGCTGCTACAATCCTAAATAAATCCCATAAACAGATCTTGAAAAATGAAGTAAATGTTGCTGTTTCTTTAATAAACTTAATATTTAACATGTGTTCGTGTCTTAATTTATACACATGTGAACATACATAGGCTCCCTATATTGTACACATTCTTTAAATTACTTGTATAATGAACAGGTAATGCCAAAGAGAGATTCAGTGTTTATTTCCCCACTGTAATTACCAACACCACAAGATGACCTAGAAAATACCATACAGAATTTTTCTGAACATTTCCTACCTGCTTTTTAAGAGTCTTGTTATATTCAAAGGGGTTTTAGCATCAGATGCATTGTAACAGTCTAAACAAAAAAGTGATGAAACTAAGGCTCAGACTAAGACCAGAAAAGCTAAGGAATTAAGATTAGAGCTTTATTCCAATTTCGTCAGGGATTCTCTGACTTCTCGAGGAAGAGAGGAGAGTCTGCTGGGTCAGGTTGCAGCTGGGATGAGCTCCTGCGAATGGCTGTACCAAAGAAAAAGCTCATGCCACTGTTCCTCAGGGCATTTTCACTCCTTACTTCCGCATGGTGCTTGTGCACACATTGTACAAAGTAGTTCTCAACTACGTATGGGCTAAATTTGTATCTTTAGATCTGTGTCTTTCTCCTTAGGTTAGGGATGTATCTTTACCTTTAGTGTAGAGGCTACAAAGTGTCTCCATGGGCAGGCAAACAAGAGTACATAATAAGCTGTAGTCACCATTTCTTTCCATTATGATAGGGAAGCACGTCACAATTTCAAATAAGTGGATGTAATCAACTTTCACTGTTTTCTTCTAGCCTTGACAGCTCTCAACCAGCCCAGCACCACAGGAGAGCTACAGCATAGAGCAATACATGATAAGCAAGGAGGCTCTTTTACAGGCTAGCTGGGCTCCATCCAGATTCCCAGACTTGATGTGCCCTCGAGACACCCAAGCATGGTGGCATGGTGAGATCTGCCCATGTGGCCTTGCCTGGGATGAGGACACAGATGCCCGGCAGGGTTGGAGCTCCGCTGGCCTCTTTGGCTTGGCGGGGCAGTGGCAGCCACCTACAGCTGAGGGGAGCGAGCTGTGCACCTGCCCACCCTGGGGAGCTAACAGAAGAGAGAATGCCAGATTTCTGCTCACCTCCCAGGCACACATCTTCTCTTGCCAACTCCCACATGCCGAACTGCACACAGATATTAATGCAACTGCTAAGAGACAGCTAGGCAGAGATCCACTGATTTATGTCACGCCTAAAGCTGGCAGAAGCAAACTTGGAGGTGGAGGCAAGGACATTTCAGTGGCAGCATTTCAATAGCAGATTTAACAATCAGGACTTAACGTTTCTGTAAATTAAAACAACCTAAGTAGTTTACAGGCTGTGAGAGTCTTCCCACCAGGAAAGGACTGTAAATGCAAAGCCCTGCTCCAAGGCCTGAGTTAGGCATCTGGTAACACAACAAATCTCCCCTTACACAGTGTCAGTGGGTTAAAATACTGAGGAGTGCCTGCAGATAAAACTGCTGAACTCCACTCCAAGCTACCTCCTGCTACAGATCCCAGGGGAGTTCACTGAACAGACCTTCTGCCATTGTTCTTGCCAGAAAGGAAAATTAATTCTGTTAACTGTAAGACTACAGTTATATTTTCTGTTTCACACTTGCCCACCTTCATAGACCTTCATGCCCCCCATTGGAGACTCACTTGCCTTGCAAAGGATCTCAGAGAGACTCCTGAGCTACAGAGCTGGGATTATGTTTGTATTTTGAATTTACCATTACAACTTTTGGAGTTTCAAGTCCCATAGTGCCTAGAAGTCACGTTTTCAGCATGCCTAGAAGCACGGGGCATAGACTAGCATTTCAGAGGCACCCAATTTCCAGCCTACATCAATGGAAATCATTAATTTATTTAACTCTTTCTTACAGCGAATGTTGCTGTAAGTTTTTGACTCCCAAGCATCTTGAGAGGAAAGGAATGACTGCATACAACGTGGGTCTGAGATCCACCCTCAAGGCCATGTAATCACCCTAGAGGATGTAATCACAAAAACCAGAGCCAGCCTTAGAATTTAAATGCTCCCTGAACTGAAGAACCACTCCATAGGAAGCCTATGCTGACTGTTCCACATAACTACATTTCCAAGCATTTTTTGTAGCCAAGAGGCCACTCCCACTTTGGCATGTGAAGTAAACTGGCTGACCTGGAGCTGTGTGAGTGGGGGGCAGCTGGGCATATCAGTATGTGACTTGCTAAAATAAAACATAAGCCCTTGAAAACAGCTTAATATAATCTTGCAGGGGGTTGGTCAAGCCTTCTAATGAGAAACTCTTATTTCTCCCTTGCATCTGGCCAGAGCGTGCTATTATAAACAATGAAAAAAGAATCCTCTTACTTCATTGATTTGTACTTGGGCTAAGCATCCAAACAGATGAGATTTCAGGCAGCAGCACTGTTTCCCCAGCCTACATTTGCTGCTTCTTCTCCAGGAAGGTACATGACGATGATCGGGGAGGAGAAAGTGCTTTTCTCTCCAATGGTGTGTGAAGGATAACGAGAGACACAATTTAGAAACAAAACTATCCCCAGCTGGAAAGCAAAGGTTAGTCTCAAGAAAAGACAACATGAAGAGAAATTGCTAAATTTCTGCTGAAAACAATGAAAAACACCTGCAATGTAGCTCCCCAAGGAGGCTAATTGAGAAAGATTGGTGCTTATTGGAACTTACAGGCTCTCAGCAAAATTTAAAGTATTATCTCTCATATGACTTATTTGCTTGCTATTTTAGGAAAATGTATTTTTCTTTGTTATACTGATTAGATGACAAGATTGATTGACTTCCTGCGTTACTTTGAGCAACTCACACAAGGAGGCTAATTCCTAAATAGTTACTATAGTTAATAGTTAATATAAATTAGTTACACCTTCTGTACATCATTGCCCAAAACCCTCATGCTTATGTTAATCTGTTTGTTCAGCCTGCCGCAGGAGTAGAGTTGTAAGCTCATAAATGGCCTCTTTTCTTGTACAAATATGAAACATGCAATCATTATAACACTTTCTTTCTTTCTTTCTTTCTCTTTCTTTCTTTCTTTCTTTCTTTCTTTCTTTCTTTCTTTCTTTCTTTCTTTCTTTCTTTCTTTCTTTCTTTCTTTCTTTCTTTCTTTCTTTCTTTCTTTCTTTCTTTCTTTCTTTCTTTCTTTCTTTCTTTTTCTTTTTTTTTTACTTTAGGCCTCTTACTTTAAGTTTCTCCCATCTAAAATGGTGGTATTTACCTATCTCGCAGGCTTCTCAAATAATTTTGACCATGTGCAGGATGCTTTGCAAATACAGAAAATTACAGTCTCAACCAGGGGAGTGTAATACAGAAAGAATTAAAACACAGAACAGAGAAGAGAAAAACGACAATGTGCAAATACACAGAGCAATCATACTGCTAATGCATACCTTACTGGCTTATTCTGTAAGGTTTGCAACATTTATTTGGCAATAATTTTTTCAGTTCACTGTACTACTTCATAAGCTGATGCTTTCCTTGCCTCTGTAATCCAGGGCAATGTACCTAAAACATATGGTACACGAGTGAGATGAGGGACTGGCTGGTGTCATGGTTACAGGTGGATGAACATCAAGCTGCACAAATAGATACTATCCCAATCTAAACACTGATTTTGTATATGATGTTAGATTAAGTCACTCTGACTTTTCACGGATGGTCAGCAGCTCATTATTTTCCAGGTGCCTGAATTGAGGCTTTGAGATCACAGGAGGTACTGAAGAACTAAAGGCAAAGCAAGCTGGAGCTAGAGCATGCTAAGTGCTGTGAGTCACCAAGGGCTGTGGAACAGACAGTTCCATTACAGATAGTTCCACTCTAATATTGAACACTTGAGTGACTTGAGCTTCTGCTCTCCATCCTTCAGCTCTACATTCATGAGATACAGAGCTCTGCATTCATGAAACACAGGTAGTGCCCTGCCATCTCCGAGGCGAAGACAGAAAGCAGATGAGTTGGTATTTGCGAGGCATAGAGTTACTATAGCAATGAGCAGCACAGAAAAACTCATGAGGAAAGTAATTGCCTTCTATGCAGCTAGGATGCAGTCAGTAAGGCATGGAGACACACTTCAAACAATGAAGGGAAAATGTACTGAGCAGCTGCTCCTTAAATGAGCATCCTCCATCTTGTGCGCTGGGTGCATCAAGGCCCTGGAGAGTCCTGTGTGACCATAAAACTAACAGTGGCCCTTTAACACTCACACAGGCAATCTTAACCCTGCTATTTCCAACCATTGAAGGCCTGAGTTTGAAATATTGTTGGTGAGGACAGAGTATGGTACATAGTTACTCAGATTATAAAAGCAGAAATTCCACTTTGTAGCATCAGGCTGTTACACATTATCTGTGACACTTAGTCCCCCTACACAAACCTCTGTTGCTTAGACCAAGGAAACTGACTGTGACAACAATCACTCACCCTTGTGATGTGGAGCAATGTGAAGGTACAGAAATTTTGGCTTTCTTGGGGAAGATGATTGCTTACAGAAAGAGATTCTCCACCCATTTTTTTCCCTTCTGTCCCTTCTTTCCAAATTGTTTGTACATTTCTTCGTCTCTCTCTCTCCTTGCCCAAATTTCTCTCTGAATTGAAGAGTGTTCCTGTTGTCAGCTCCACCCATGTTTTGGCCAATGCCCAGTTACCCATCTAGGGGAGCTTATACAATTTTCTTAGTCATCCCAGCCAGTTTCTTAGTTGTCTCTCCTAAACCATGGGAACACTGTCTCTTGATTTCTTGTAAGCTTCTTGCTTGCTCCTAATACTTACTATCTTTGCCAAGTCAGCTTCGGATTCCTCTTTCCCATCTCCTCTGATTCAGTTTTCATGACCACCCATTTGTTTCTATTTTCAGAAGATGAAGATTCTCCTAAGAAGTCAATTGCAGCAATCCTGGCTAACAAAAATACTTGGTGCTATGAGATGAATTAAAAGTCACATGTATTGGCAGCACTGCAAGCTTTGACAAACATATTTTTACATGCTAAAAATACACAAATAAATACTGAGATCAACTCAATACATTGCAGAGTATGTGCTCCATTATGGCAGTTTTCTGTGATTTTTAGTAGGATGTTTTGCATGTTCTGAGTGTGAGGACAATTGTTGCAGGCACTCAGATAATCAGCTCTACATGCCTTTTCTTAAAGACAGTTTCAAGGAAAAAAAAGAAGAGCACTTTATTAGAAACTGCAAACTCCATTGCTACATTTAGGTTTATGGTTACTGATGAGAAGTGTTTCCTAACACTCTGACTTGTCTCCTAAGAGCAGGCTGGCAGTGACATGAAATGGGGAAAATTGTCCTTGTGACCCAATCCTTCTTTTCACCTTCAGGACAAAACCATAAGAAGGTTAGGGTGCCAGAAAAGGCCATTCTCTTGCTGCCAGTAAGGGATGCTTAGTGAAGGGCAAACACAGGGTTATTCTTCCCGGAATACTCTCTAGCAAGCTGCAGCTTGAGGACTCCTTCAACTTTGCTGTACTCGCATCCCCTAAACCACTCTTGACACACCTTTCTGCCCCAAATATAGCCAAAAAGAAAGGACTCGGTCAGTTTGTTTGTTGTTTTGTTTTTTTATTTACTATTTTTCTAAGTATGGATAGTCTTTTAGCATCCAGGACATAGAGAACTCACAGACACAGACCAATGTGCTCTGGCAGAAAGCCCTGTTCTCTGTACTTTTTGAACATGCAGACTTTACTGCGCTTGATGCATCAGCATGCATGTTAAATGAATACAAAACTGTAAACACTCAAGAGGATAAGGGGAAGAGGGATGGAGGGACTGTGAACTGACCTGAAGAGCAATGAGAATGCCCACCATAGGGACTGAGTAGTTTATTACAGAGACATAACAAAGAATAAAGAGTGCTTTTGAATATAGCAACAATCTTCTGTGAATGCTCCCAGCTTTATTTGCATCCAGCACGTTTAATCTGATGCCCTAGTCAGGGTGTTGGAGGAGCAGCCTCCAGAGTTTCATGTAACCATTCCAGCTGCCAAATTAATTTTTGCAGTTTACAGCTAACAATCCATCATACACTACCCAGTGTTTAACTTCTTTTGTTTAGATCATTTGGATAATTAAAGTACCACAAATTCCACAGTGTCAGCGGGTCTCAAACAGACCTCCTGCTGGCTCTGCAATCTCTTTCAGAGATCAAAAATTAAAACAATGAATAATACCAGAAGAAGGAATCCAAGTAACTCGTATTTTATGTCTCATGCATTCCTAATGACAAGGTCATATAGTCAGCAGTGTGATCAATGCAAATACAATATGCCTTTGGAAAAAGGCCAAAGCCTGCCTGTGGAAAGGGCAATCAAGGGAACTCTTTCGTAATAATGCACTTCCTGGATAGATAGCAGAGATCCCAAAGCTCTTCACCAAAAGGAACAAAAGACCAGGGTCTCAAGTTGCCAAGTAAAAAACAAGTCTATGGCAAGTCCCACGTGGGCATGATGTCCTATCCTTTGAACACATTTCTCTCTCTCATGCATGCTACATTTGTGTCAGCATCATTTTCTATGGCTCAGAAAGCCTATCCTCAGCAAATATCTGGAGCTAACAACTGTTCTGCATTTAGTTGACATGCACATGGCCATGCTACGCCTGGCCAATCACTGCTATCTCTCCGAAGACGCAGGCAAAAAAAAAAAAAATCCACAGATGTTAAATTGTTTCAGCTTGCCTAACCATTTAAAGTAATTAATTCTGCAGACTATTTCTGACTATGTCTACAAAAACGACATAATTTCTTCCTACTGGTTGTGTTTTGCTTATTGTATATATCTTTCCAAATCATTGCCAGGGCACAAATTCTGCAGCACACAACATCCTGAGCAAGCAAATTTCCTGATTTACATAGTTCCCTTTGTGGCTTTTCATGAATATGAGTAAGAGGCTTCTTTTTGTTTATCCATGTGAAGAAGATTTTGAAAACAGGTAAGATTTACTTTTTCAAAATGTACATAGAGAAAACACTTGATGACAAAAAGTAGAGCTAGAGATGGATAAAACAAGGCTGTGATGAAAAGCAAAAGGCTAGAGAAAAGTCCAACAGAGCTCTGAAAACTTCTGGAAGCAAACAAGTAGTTTCTGACCATTTATAAGACCAGGCAAATGGACATTAGAATAGCTTGGGGGTTTTATGATTCTCGGATCATTAATAGGAATACACCAGCTATGTACTTGGCTCTTTTCTTCTGTCCTTATGGCACACATGACCCACGAAATACACAAGAAAGCCAGAGCACTGCCCCCACACTCCAGCGGGACAGAGCTCAAGTTTAATGTGCTCTGGTGACCTTAAAATAGGGATTCGATATAGAAGCATGGTAGAGTTTGTGAGTAAATGTTACTGCCCATGTAGACAATATTTGGAATCACATCTACACAGTCCTGGCTCTATTGCTGTCCACAGGCCACTAGAGTGCAATTACACATTTGCATGCTACAGCAATCGATGCACTCACTCCCCGAGGATAGGCTCCAGAGTCCAACATGTTCACAGCTTTGTTGACCCAAGGGCCGACTAGCTGCATGTCTGTGCAACCCAGGCTCCCAGGGGCTCCAGGGAGAGCCACAGCTCACCCAGCGCCTAGCCTTAGCCACAGCTGTTACCACTGCCCTCACTATAGGGAGCTGGTAGCAAGCAGCTGGGGCAGCATCTCTCCCAGATCTCCAGCCATCCAAGGCTTTTGGGAGGGACTTAGCTTCTCCTGTTTGCTCAGTCTCCTGCAGTACCAGGCATTAAGATGCCTGGACCACTTTCTCATCGCAACTGCTAGCTGTGGGAACGTTACTCACCGGTTGTTCATCTCCTTTCAGGACTTCAGTGCTAGGGCTTGTCCAAAAAAAAAGGATTATGAGCTGTTTGAAGTGCCTCACTAGTGCTCCCAGGAGACACTATGCTCCGCTCTTTGTAGTTACTAAGTGATGAAACAGTTATGGACATCTACAAACAACCACTAATGCTGTTACAGACTTTGGAAACGAAGCTGAGGACCAGAGAGAGAACAACCAGTGGTGTTGTGGTTTGTAATGTTATTTTAAGGTGAGTTCTGAAATCATGTGGATTTAGTTGGATTGAACTTAAAATCTGCATTCTTTGCCCTCAGAGTCATGAGAACAGACTACATAATGCGAATTCTGAAAACTCATACACAGAAATTAAATGCAGATGATTCTCCTCCCTTTTTAACGTCTCTCATTTCTTCCTTTTTTTTCTTTTTTTGTTATAAATGTTTGTATTCGCCTCTGCTGAAACTTATGTTCACTGGACTATTCCCCTAAGTGTCAGAAGGCTAAACAGTCCACCTAGTAAGCTGGAAATGGATGCAAAGGCCATAACTACTGGCAGAAAGGTAAATCACTGTGACAGTAGCAGTTTGTGGTCAGGACACAGTGCTGAAACTGAATAGTAAAAGAGAGGATACAAAAAAGTTCTTCCATTGATAAGTACTGGGTTAGAAATCTTGGAACTAATGAAAAAGTGTTTTTAAATATAAGAAACAGAGGTTTGAGTTCAATTTCTGCTTAATTCTCTTCACTGTTTTTTCTGGAAACCTAATTTCCAGTCTTTAGCTCCAACATTACTGGTTGCTGTTTCCTGCAGTTTATGCTCTTTCATATGATTTCTTTTTCATATGGCTGTCTTCCTTCAGCTGTCTGCAAGCTTCAAAGCTGCTGAACCTGGTTCTCCTATCCCCATGCATTGTGCAAGGCTCATATGCATCTCATAAAGCAATATGGGAACTTGCAGCGTCCACTTTGGGCAATTATAGAAAGAAGACAGGATGAGATGGACCAGATTGGTCTAAAACATCTTATAAATGTCTAAAGGAATCCCTTTGACCAATCAACCATCAAGGGGTGGAAAAGCACCAAGGGACAGCTCTGTGTATGGAAATAGTCTTTGAGCACAAAGGTTAAATAGACAGTGCTGATCCTTCTTGACCAATATAAAAACAAAGAGCTCAACAAAAAATCCTTGCTCTGTTAGCTGTATCCATTCCTTTACTAGAAATGTGGATCTATCAGGAAAGGAAATGAGAAGAAGCTTTGAGACACATGTAATCCTGCAGAATTAAAACAACCACCAAAACAATCCTGTTTTCCTTGTGCAGCATGGAAGTCACCTTCCAAAGCCAGAGCAGTTTCATGATGTTATTGCACTTTCTCACTGTAAATGACTAATGTATGCAATATCAAGTCCACCAGTCTCTAGCAGATTGCCATGCAGAGCCCAATCCAGTAGGAACTCACTCCATCCATCCATCCATCCATCCATCCATCCATCCATCCATCCATCCATCCATCCATGTAGAGAAAGACCATTTGAACACTCGTAAATTCCATACCTGCAGAAGCAAGACATATGTTATACACCTCTTACACAGGAATGTAAACCTGGACTGTAATAACAAGTCCATATATATATGTGTTGTTTAACCCCAGCTAGCAACTAAGCTCCATGCAGCCACTTGATCAGTCTCCCCTGATGGGATGGGGGAGACAATCAGAAGTGTGAAAGTGAGAAAACTGATGGGTAGAAACAAAGACAGTTTAACTGGGAAAGAAAAAGCTTTGGATGTAAGCAAAGCAGAAGAAGGAATTGTTTCACCACATCCCATGGGCAGGCAGGGGTTCAGCCATGCCCAGGAAAGCAGGGCTCCATCATGTATAGTGGTTTCTTGGGAAGACAAATGCATCACTCCAAACATACTCCCTGCCTCCTTCTTCCTCCAGCTTTCCATGCTGTGCATGGTGCCATATGCCATATGTGGGATATGCCTTTGTGCCTGTGGTCAGCTGGGATCAGGTCTCTCAGCTGTGCCCCTTTCCCACTTCTTGTACTCCTGAAGCCACTCACTGGCAGGGTGGTATAAGAAGCAGAAAAGGCCTTGGCTTTACGTGAGCATGGCTCAGCAGTGACCAGCTCATCCCTGTATTACCAACACTGTTTCCAGGACAAATCCAAAACATGGACCCATACTAGCTTCTGTGAAGAAAATTAACTCTACCCTAGCCAAAAGCAGTGTAACATATAAGGTGGTTGCAAAGTGAGGAGTGCTCAGATTAGCTCTGTAGCAAGGCCTTACAAATCATGTGGGGGAATGAGGAATTCTCTGACCTTGAGCAAGCCCTGCTGACCACCACTGAGAGACAGACAGGCGAGCAGGGAAACCACAGTACCCTCACAGCCAAAAATCCTTCTCCACGTGACCTCCACAGCACCAGGAAGTTTAGTAAGCAATGTGGTTGAAATCCAATGCCGAATTGGCACTGTGTGCATTCCCACCTGGGTGCTTCTTGTAGCAGTCCTTGCAAGCCTTCCCTCTGTGTGCCTGTGTGGAACAGATCAGCTTCTCCTGTGGATTTTACAGGAAGCTGGGTGGGGAAAACTCTTTGCTGGGCATACAGAACCTCAAGTTACTGCTACTAGGCCAAAGCATCCCTTTTTATTTTTGGTGGAAAAATCCACTGGAGAAAGCCAGGAAAACTGTGTGGTTTCTGCAATAGCTTTCTGTCTCAGGATTTTGAACCATTCTCCCTCTCCTGAGGCTCACAAGCCAGGTTTTCAGTGGAGTGGGATTGCCACAAGTTCTGCTTCTGGCCTCTGCCTTTTTGGGGAATCATTTTAAGAGGAAAAATAAGGTGGTATTAATTTGAAGCAGATTTCCAGCTGGTGTCCACAAACAGGAGCCTATAGTTAGGTCCTCAGCCACCACAGCTTCTTTCTTTCACTGGATGCCTTATGCTGCCCAGTGGGGGAAGGAAAAGGAAAGAGAGCTGCAGGAATGTGGCTGAAGTCCAGGTCTTAGAGACTTAAAAATTCCTCATTTCAAATTGTGCCTAGCAATTTTGCATCAATTCAAAGTTTGGACCCTTCCTGTTGAGTGTTATTTTTCCACAATGCTGAAAAAAATGGGCAACTAAAGAAGTGTCAGGCAGGTTTTCAATTTTGTAGGATTTTTTTCCTTTACCCCATTTGAAAAACAGCAGTCACCAGAATAAATGGCTAATTCAGTCTTTAGAAGCATCCATATATCCTCTGATAGATTTTTCAGGGAATTTTGTGCTGTTAGGACAGGCAAACAGCTGCAGTTTTGTACTAGTAGTCCTGACATATATATAGCAACACAGACACTCACCATGTACCATGAAGATGCTTCTGTCTCATCACAAAGAGGACTGAGATCCAGGCCGAAAGGTACAGTTTTGTTGCTATGTAATATCCTGCCATGTAATGTGGTGCATCCACAGCAGCTGAGTGCAGCTTAGGTCTCCAGATGTCAAGAAGAATGCAGCAGAGTTAGACAGGGGCAACTAGAACAGCTGAGAGGATGGAGAAGCTACCTTAAAGAGACTAAAAATGCTTGTGTTCCTCTCTTTGGAGAGAAAATCAAGGTTGAATTTGATCAAGGTCTATAAAGCTCTGTAGACAGCTTTACTTAGTGACCTGTTCCAGTGTCTCACCACTCTCACAGTAAAGAATTTCTTACTAATATCTAATCTAAATCTATCCTCTTTCAGTTTAAAGCCATTTCCTTCTCCTATAACAGACTTGTGCAAAAAATCTGTCTCCAACTCTCTTGTAGCCCCATTTAGGCAGTGGAAGGTGCTATAAGGTCTTCCCAGAGGCTTTTCTTCTCCAGGATGAAAAACCCCAGCTGTCAGCCTGTCTTCACAGGGGAGCTGCTTCAGCTCCATGGCCCTCTTCTGGGCCTGCTCCAGTAGGTCCATGTCCTTCTCATGCTGGGGGCCCTAGAGCTGGATCCATTACTCCAAGTGGGTTGTCATGAGAGTGGAGCAGATGGGGAGAATCACCTCCCTTGACCGGCTAATCACACTTCTTCTGATACAGCCCAGGGTATGGTTGGCTTTCACTTGGCCAGCACATTACCAGCTCATGTTGAGCTTCTTGTCGATGAACACCCTCAAATCCTTCTCCTCAGGGCTGCTCTCAATCCATTCTCTTCCCAGTCTGTATTTGTACATGTTTTAATGCCAGTGACCTTAACGCTTTTAAGCTTTCACCTCATAAAAATTTGCTTTGAATTCTTTTCCAATAAAAAACTACATGGATAGATTTTAGCAGATGCCACAATTAGTCTCTGTTCTTAATGAGAAAATTAAATTAATTAAAAATCAGGGCTTTTATAGTTATGAAAAGAAGTAAGTGATATAGATTACTGAGTAAAAAGAGATCTTTCAACAGTCAGACCTCAGCTGAAATCCTGCAATTACACAAGGTGGGCTCTTTTGAAAGGTCTCAGAGGAACACACATAATTCTCAACATAAAATCATGTTTCTAGCAACCAAATTAGAGCCCCTGTGCTGCTGTTGCTGCACAGAAAGGGAAATAACTGTAAGCCCTTTGGGGCTATTTTTGAAAAAAGATTTAAAAAAAGAACACCAAAGCAGATGCCCTTGGAGAGACTTTTAAACCAAACCCACAATCTCTATGAAGGTGTAAAATGACAACCAGGAAAAAGTGAATCAGCAGGCCCCTGGGCCCACTGCTCTGCTGTTAAAGTAGTATCCATATGCACTGTATAGGTGCAGTGTATCTGCACTGATTGACACATCTCTAGTCTGTATATTTATTACAGTTTACTGCATTCTTTCTAATCACATTCTCAGCAAAAATGTGGGTTCTAAGATGCTCTTATTCACTTGGGACACCCCTCTGACTTGGGAGGGTACAGGCTGACCCTACCAACTTCATGCTGCAGGGCAGGAGCTTGTCATTGTTACTTGTCTACAAAATGTCATTCTTTCTTGTTGTCATGGTATTTTACCAGTTGCAAAAGTAATTAGCTCCCTGTAGACTTGGTATTGCCAACCCCAGCAATCTTTAATGGCTTAATTAATAGAGTCTTAGAACAAGAGGCTTGGTATTCTTTGCTGTCCAAGCCATTGTGCTTTGCCTTCACTCATGTCCACATTCAAACAAACTTAGAAACAAGCAATTGAAAAAAAAAAAGGGACAAACAAATGTATTGTTTCCAAGTGATATTCTGTGGGAGGTTTAATGGAAACAGAGGGAAATGTAAACTTTTGGATCCAAATCTGAAAGAAGAATCAATCAGTACATCCTCTATCTTACAAACAAGCATTGCTTTCAAAAATACAGACTGCATTTGGTTGTTCATTGCTACCTGTCCCTTCCCTAGATCATAAACAACTGCATGTTTAGTAAAGCTTTACTGCGACATATCTATATGTTTTGTTGTTATAGACACTGCAAAATACTCCCCTGGAACTATTTTTAGCTTGCTGTCCTCATGTTCATTACAAGCAGATTACAACATGGCCACCTCCTTCAGAAACAAATCAAAACAAAGCAAGCAGGGGGAAAAAGCCAACCCATGAGTCATACTCTTGCCTTCCTGAAAATATTGAATCTAATGTTACACACTACTGCCTTAATAGGGGCTAAAAAGTAGTTAATCTGTTTTTGGATTAGGTAGCATGACATTGAAGTGCTGGCCAGTGTATTCACAGCCCAGCAGAGAATCAGTTGCAGATAAAATGAAGAGACAACCAACTTCCTACATAAGCTCAGATGTCCGCTATCTATTCCAGATAATTCATCTTTGTCTGCTGAAAAGTACACATCACCTGTACCCCCCAATCAGGAGCAGTAAACACTTACTCATTGTAATGAAGAGGATTGCCTCTGGCAGATTAATCATTCTGACTCTCCTCCTCCCTAAGTAAAACAGAGCTTCGCATTCTTTTCTGGATATGTTATTTCAGTACTTCACCCAAACACTTGGCAGAGAGACAAATGCCCTAGACACTCCTTAAAACTCCAAGACCAAGTTCCTCAGTTTAGTACTTTTGTAGGCTTGGGTTAAATAAATACAGTACTTTACAGAACTATGGTTTCAAGGAATCCATTCTGTGTTTTGGTTTTTAACGATTTTGCTTAATTTCCTCCTTTTTTGTTTTGTCAAGCAAGTTACATAACACAAACCTTTCATGAAGATATTTCTGTTCTTGCCTTCTGCATTTTTGTAATACCTTCCCAGTGGCCGCAATTGGAGTTACTCATGGTCATATTGCTGACCTTGAGTGAGCCTGGCACCATGACAGTAGAAATGGTGTGTGATCCACCCCTGCCCTGAGCTCATTTTCATGCAATACAAGGGCTAGCACAAATCACAGACATGTGGCAAGCTTTTGATAGCTGTGGGAAAACTAGTGTATACCTTCTGGATGCTTGGCAGGGAATTCTGGGAAGGCCATGGAGGACCACAGGTGGTCTAAAGCATTAGCCTGCAGCTACTCTACAAAGCAGTGTATGTGGATGCCCACTTGACCACCTCAGCCAAGCAATCCAAGCTACAGCAGGGTTTGGTGTACAGATGGCAACTAAAGTAGGGCAACACCTGTGCTCTAGCTCAAGTTAACGTTGCAAAGAGAAACACTTTAAAAGTAATAGATAAAGGAAGTTTGAGAAGCCATATGGTTAAATGATGACGAAGGAACTGGGTAGTAGCATTTAGATTATCCATCATCAGCCCCAAGTGGGGCATGGCTTGGTGAGTTACAGGAGAGCATCCACATGGCTTACTTTAGTGTTCTGCAGAATGTGCTGTTATGTTTGCTTGTCTTGCAGAGTAATTAGGGAAGGCTAATACAGCAATGCAGGATTTGTAAATATTTTTGAAACCTTTGCGTGGCAGGTGCACTCTGACACACATAACATTTGTTTCCTATTCTCGATATTTCCAGTTTATATGCATGGGTAGCCTCAAGTGCTGTTTCTCTTCAGTGACAAATGTCAGTTCCACTTCATCGGTACAGGAAACTGGCTTCACCTCTAACACAAACGCTCTTCCTAGCCCACTCATCCCAGCATAGCAGGCAGGCTCCAACATGGGAGAATGAACAATCCTTTGCCTCTGATCTCTCACACCAGCACAACCATGGAGTTGATAGCCTAACCAGTTGGAGTCTGAATGATGGAACCACACCCAAGGACACCACTTTTTTCAAAAGCACATGAGATCTGAAGGAGAAGCTGAGGTCTTTCCTGGCTTTACAGACAACCTCAGGGGCTGGGGTAGTGCTTATCCCTACCTTGCTCTCTTATGCACTTGTATAAGACTTGTTTTTCTACCATCTTGTCGTTCCTATTTGCCTTTTTATTTTCATGATGGTTTGTAATCACATCCTGGGGAGCCAAACTGTAGTCCCTGAGCTTCATGTGATTCAGCAGAGCAGTTTTGTGCTCCTAGTTAATGCACATCAGAAATGGTCACTGGGGCAGCAAGACAGACCCCTCCCTGGCAGAAGGCACCAGCCTGCCATGCGCAGTGCAGAAAGCTGGTTCTGCCAAGGGAGCACATCGTGCCCTGTAGGCCGTGGAAGGATGCCTCATACATCTCTGTACAAGGCACCTGCTGCAGAGTCCAACAGCAGTGTGGTTTTTTTGCCAGCAACAGGAAATATCACTATATAGCAAGCAGAAAAATTGCTAAGAGCAATTTCTGTGCCTTAAAAATATACAAGAATTTCAGCATGGGTTATAGGAAGATATTACACAAAGAGACTATTGGATGTATAGGATGACAAGATTCAACTCTCCTGGCTAGTCTGTACATAGCCCTGTGCCACCTGTCAGTGTATGTCAGTATTTGCCAGGGATGTCAGTGCAGACATTCCTCTGCTCCTGACAAAGAGACCGATATGGCCATCAAAATAGTTGTGGGGAAAAGACAGATTTTTTTTTTTAATTATTATTACTTTGAGGTCTGAGGACCACAGGATGATCTTCAGAAGATTCTGTCCAAACGGTGGATGGTTTCAGTGGGGTTTCTGTGATGGAATTCCCCAGGACCATTCCTGGCACAGCAGGTGCAGCCCATGGCACTAACTGGTGCCTATGCTGCTCCCTGGTGATTAAATTTTAAAATCTTAAGGGCAGTGTAATAAGTGCCAGTGTTAGCTCACAAACACAGAAGCCGAGCACCAGTTGGGGCTTCTATGCCATGGACAATGATGACTTCTGGAAGCAAGCAATCTTCCTATGAACTCCTGAATGTTAAAATCCTCTTATAAAAGCAAATAGGCTTCGGAGAAAGCCCAAGGGCATATTTCAGAGCACTTTGGATTTTAGCCTGATTCATCCTCCACTGCCAACTATCCATCTGTCCTGCTAATGTGCTTCATTATGCAGCTAGGTAATGAGCCCAGAGCTCCTTTACTGGTGGGATTATAAATGCAAGGGGACAATGAAACAAACTTGTTATGTGGGTCGCAGGGAGGAAGGTCCATAGGGGGTTTTCTCTATTTTCATTCAAACACAGTCAGAGTACATATCATTCCAGTGAAGTTATCCCCATTAGTAAGAAATATGTCCCTTTTCCTCGCCACAGGGAAGCTAAACTCTGGTTCAAAGGACTTGCCACCGGGACTATCAGACGTGATGTTTCACTGACATGAAGTGATGTCTCTGGATCTGGCCATGCTGAATCAACAAAACATGGGAACAAGTGGACTGATCAGGGTTAGAGAAACACACTTTTTTCTATTACGTTTTCCCTGAACATTAAAAGGCAAATATTTTAGATACAGAGCTCAGAAATGCTCCAACTCCAGCAATAATAGCTCGCCTTTCATTCATGTCTGGAAATACTCAGCTGGCTTCTTATGGTCCAACCACAATGGACAGGACACAGCACGATCAAGCTTTGGCCAAGCACCTGCTCCACTGCAGCTCTGTCCTAGGTTACAATATAGGTGTATTTAAGTATTCTATTATCACCAGCTGTGGGCTGTTAGCTGTTATCACCTGCTAAGGACCCACCCCCTGATAACAGACAATGGGCCATCAAGGACCCACAGCATGACTCATTGACTTATCTCATCCAATTGTGAGATGATCCACCCAGGAGGGAGGATCCAAGCATTCCCACCTGGATTTAACCTGGCCTTGGAAGTGCCCAAGTCAGCTCTGTCTACTGGGTTCCCAGAGGACAAGAGCTACTGCTGGATATTTAGGTGGAGACCAGACCTTCCACAGGATCACTGCTTGAACTGAACCACTTCATTTGGACTGCTACCACCACCCTAACAGGGTGTCGGGCTGTATCTGACTTTGTCAGTGCTTTTTCCTTGTATCATTTCACTTATTTTTAATTTTCCCTATTAAATTTCAATCCTAACCTGTGATCTCACACTGGTTTGTTTTCAAACTAATACAAGATCCCCTCACCTTTCACTGTTCCTCTTACTGCCTGAAGAGATCCCTGAATGTCCCACTTACCTGGGTCAGCATTCCCTAGGCTGCTTTGTTAATGTCTCCTCTCACAAAGGAATGATAGCAGAAGACCCTCTTGACCTTCACCATACTCTACAACAGGTAAAAACTGATTCTTGTACTTTATGGCTTTAAAAGCTATTGTGCTTTCAGCTAATTCCTTGATTTTAGCTGCCTGAATCACTGATGACCTGACTGTTTTGATTTTAGTAGCTTTTATTTTGTCTTCCTTGGAATGGCATTGTCCAGTGATAGGCAGTTTACCATCTAAATGGGCTCAATACAAGAGAGTTGTTGTATCTTGCAGTCATGGTGGAGAAACAGGATTTGTTTTATTTTGATGAATGGTCCAAATATTATCATATCAGATTTCTGCATTTCAAATGCAGAAACGGCTGCCTTTGAACTCCACTTAGCTCCTGTGAAATGGCACTTCTGATTTATGTGGCCAAGGCATCATCTTCCATAGATTTGTAATAAGGGTTGTATCTGACCTACTGTGAAATCACAATGTCAGAGTAAGGTTTCATGTATGTGTCTCATGTAAGTGCTTACCTTAGTTTAAAAATAAGAGCTGAGCTGGTGTTTTAGTAATTTTACATTTCTCTTTGATTATGAGCTTCTTGTGATTATAAAAGTCAACAGTAATACAGTCGTGGAAGCATACAAAGCTGGTGAAGTCAAAAGTATAAATAAATAAAATTTAAAAAATAAAAGGATTGTACACACATTCGATTTCTGGAAGGAACCACAAATAATAGAAGCTGAAACTGTCAGCAACTTCTACCACAGAAATCAGAGTCTACGGGAGAGGCAGGCAAACAGTATGACATTCAAAATGAGAGGTTACTCAGAAAAGAGCCTGATCCCAGTACTTTTCTCCAGGGCATATACAGGCTGACCCCACAGGCAGCTCAGGTCTCCTGACAGTCAGCAGTGCCCCAGTTTCAAGGTAAGAGGTTCTTTCTCTTGCACTATGGTACTTCAGATGGAATTGAGTTTCCTCTAAGCTTTATGCTTGATAGAGCGAAGGAGTGTTCTAATTGTTGAAAAACTGGCTACTGGCCATATCAACTATAAAAAAATTAGAGAGTCTGAATTATAAAGTAGAAAAAAAAAGCTTATACTCAGTCTGACTTTAGTGCCACCAAACAGACTTAGTGTTAGCTGTGGCTCTGCCTTTAAATATCAGACTATTCTGTTGGGGAAATGTTGGAGAACAATGCTTGGACAGGCATAAAGGGCCAAACTGCCTCCTGTACTCATCACAAGCCTTTTGAATTTAGTTAGCTCCTCATCCTTTGTACACGATAAATCTTATGTCTAATGACTATCACTTTTCAGGTAGATGTTGAGTTTCAAATGCCTAGGGTGTGCTGAATGGTGACGTAGGCACCCACATATCCTGCATTTATACCCAGAAAGTCCTATCACCCATTCACCCCAGCTTATGAAGCCTCAGAAACCAGAGATCGGGTTGTTGACATCTGTGGGAGGAACTTCACATACAGCAGCATCTCTGCTTTGCCAGGCTGACCCAGTGTCATGGAGGGCTTAGGAGTCCCTACCCAGCAGATCAGCAGCTCCCATGCACACTCACACAATCCCTTTTACAATTGCTGTGCAAATTATTTCTCATCTCGAAGGGGCTTTGAATGGGTTTTAAGAAACATCTCAGAGCTTTGGCAGCCTTTGCACATTAAGGGAGAACGATCTTCACCTGAGAGGATAAAGCCTGAGACTCTAAACTTTGGATTTCTTTTTACATTTCCAGGCTTACTCTTCATGGAAAGAGTGAATGACACCTCCACCCCCCCGTCATTTTCCCCTGAGCTCAGGTTGGTTTTTGTCCTGTCTAAACTAGAACCAGAATCAGCAAACATGTCGAGGCACGTTTCACCACAGTCTCCTCAATGCATTCAAGCAGAGCTTAGTCCTACTGAGGAATACTGTAGACAAACTTCTTCAGACCTGTGCCAGGGGCACCAATCGCTCTCAGACAAAGCAGGAAGCTCCTCAGTGCCAGCACCGCTGAGGTCCGACCTGCCACAGATTTACATCCTATATCCTTTAACCTTGCCCGCAATTTCCCCTGTGTCCTCTGCCTGACCCCTCCCGGTCTTTTCTACACCCTCCCGTTAACGCCTGTGAAGTCAGGCTGGCTGGGAGCCGCGGGTGACACAGTCCGGGCCAAGCTATGCCTGCCTATCTGCCGGCAGCAAGCTCCTGAGCCGTGTGTGTGCGTGTATATGCGTGTGCCTCTCTCCTGCCCACATGCCAGTGCTGGGAGTTACCCTTCACAGCTCTGAGACCTCTGCTCCCTCTCAAATTTGTTTAAAATTAGCATATGAATGTAAAAGCTACGAGTGCTTGCGTGTGAGGGGCAGGGAGGGTAGGGCTGCAGAGACGTAGTTGTGTAAGCACAATTCACTTTGGAACATAGGCTAAAAATAATAAAGCTACATCATCACATTCTTTCACAAGAGCTTCAGTAGTACTTACAGCTGCAACAAATCCCTATTAAGTCCAAAGGGAAGTAGGTGAGGATGCAAAAGCTACCTCTGTGTGCTGCTTGCTCTACCAGGCAACAATGGACCATCCTCATCCCCTTCTGCACATCACCACTTACACATTGGTGGCATTACAGGTGCTGAGCAAAATCCTCACCTCTGCTCTGGGTGAGCACACAAAGACCTTATTAAAACCTCCTTTCAGCTGAAGGGCTCCCCTGCCTCCTAAACAGGTTTTTGAAGACAGCTCATCAGCAGAGATGAAGCCAGGTGTTCATCTGTGTTCCCCCCAAGCAGGCTAACTAATTAGCTACGTTCACAGGCTAGTTCTCTGGGAGCTCTGCTTGCATTTGTATGAAGGAGGATCATTCAAGACAGGAAAGACTGTAGGAACAGTAGGACTGTTCAGACCAAAGCTTTGGTAAAGTTCAGAATAACTAAATACAAAATCATGTGCTTATTCACCCCTAGTTCTGACTTTTTAAACATTGCTGCCCTAAGATGACTATGCCTGTTATTGCTAACTTTCAGTATGTTGTGATTAAGGAGCTATTGATGATTGAGGGGGCTGACACCTACATGGAAGGTTCCTACTGCAAACAGCTGACACAGTGAGGATAAGATAGGAAGAAGAGAAAGCTAGAGACATGAATGAGGCTACCATGAACTGCTGAGGCTGTACTCTCAGTACAGCAGGCAGTGGTCTCAGCACACCAGGAGCTGAATCACTACGAAACACTGTGCAGGGTATAGATAAAGGCTAAGTAACATCTTCCTCAGCAGAGCCTACTGAAAGAGAAGGGAGAAGCTTTGGCCATGGGGACCTTAGCCACCGAGAAACCACTTAGCTGAATATAAACCCAGAGGTCAATGGCCAATGGCTCTCTGGGCAGTTTGGAGGTGCAAGTCCAGCTCTCAGTCAGTGAGTGATGAGCAGGGAAAAAAGGCCACTTGTGTGTCTGCCCCCATTTTCTGACCCCTTCCCACGTGTGGAACTGCCCTTGCAGTGCAGAAAGGGAAGGAAGTGGGGCTGTGATTGAGCAGCTTCAGCATCAGCTGTGGCACTTGTGCTTTGGTATTTTGTTTTCCCTGTAGAACATTTACTGTACCTAATGTGGGCAGACAATTTTAGGACATATTACAGCTAATTTCTTTCCTGAAGCTCTGTTTTTCTGTGGAGACACTCATCTGGTCTCATCCCATCAGCAGAAAGTGATACTGCTGTAACAGAGGCATTTATGTCCCTCATTTGTATCCATCTCCTGAGGGTGTCTTTAGAGTAGGTTGGCTGGTGCAAAGGAATTGAGCACCACACTTTGGTGTCTGTGCTACACGGGACATGAAGGAATACAGGACAGATGCTTTCGGGTAAAGAGGGAAAGAATAGGCTGACAATTCATGTGATGCAGTGCTGTGAGGGCTGCAATAAAAAGAGGACTCAACATTTCTTTTTGACAGAGCCACGTTCCAATGGCTAAACAGGCTTTAAAGTCAAGAAAAAGCCACATTGACTGCAGCAGAAAACAGTGAGTGTATACTTTTATTATCTCATTAACACTCTCTCCCCTCCTCCCTGGGATCATTTGGCTCCAAGACTGGCAGCAGGGTACAATAATGTTCCCAGCAGAAACAGCTGGTATGGAGACGGGATATTGTTTGAAATGGCCCAAGAGGCGTCCTCAGCAGGCGGCATTTATCAGCTGTATGCAAACGCTGCGCTTCCATGAGGAGCTCTAAGAAAGGGTATATACCCAAAAAAATAAAAGCAAAATGCAACCTAGCAAAGGGAGGATTTGTAACTGAAACCCCATTTTTGGTGTAGATAGAAGGGGAGGGAGTCATAAACAGCCCTGTTAAGCTAGTCTGCTGGCTTTAAACCAAGGTAATGAGGCATGTGGGTGCTTTGACAAGGAGCCAGAAACTGCCTTTTGCCACCAATTTGACTTCTACCTTTTTTGTCCCTCTTAATCTGACAGTAAATTCCTCACAGTCCACTGAGCATATCAAAATGGGGCTCAGACTAGGTCTAATACCTTTTAAAGTACTACTAGGAAAGTAATTCACTTAATTAAATATTTCCAGTTGTGGAAACCACCCTCTAGGCAAATTGTACCACCTCTTCTCCCTTTGTACACACAAAACATAGAATAACAATGGATATGCTCATTTTTACCCTGCACAGAATTTCACTTGCTCACTCGCTCACTCACTCACTCACTCCTGAGCTGTCCTTCCTAGGGGTTCTTCACCAGGATGGAAGATTACTCTAGTGACTGACTGGGTCAGAGATGTGTGAGAGTCAGCTCCTAGCTCTGCTGCCTACTTGTTTTTCAGCTCCAGATAAATATCTTAACCCCTCTTTGAGACAGCTTCTACATCTATATGGCCAGGAGACAAGCAGTAATTTTCCACCCCATCACTCTTCTCCACTGATCAAGTGTTCACAGAGCAGTTTAGACCTCCTCCTCTCTAAGTAGGAGATGTTAGACAGAAAAGGACTAAGAGTTTGTTCCGGCCAGAGCCCTGCTGGTCTATTCCCTGGATAGAAGAGCTCTGAAATGCCTGCCTTAGGGAAACTGCAAACAGCATGACCCCACCACCTGATTGAAGGTCCAGGACCACACCAGGGAGCCATTGGTGACCTGCATTGGTAGAATCTGTGTAGGAGGACAGAAGACCAAAGGAAAACAGACCCAGTCCTCTTGTACAAATCTGTCTGACACTCTAGAGAATCTCACCATGAAAGAAAACTTGGGGTTTGCACAGAGACAAGCCTCCTGAAAGGAGAGCATCAGATCTTAAAGCCTGTTGCAGGAGTACTTTTTTTCTCCACATGCAGTACCATCACAGCCAGACTGAAAATGTCACCACTGTGCTTCTGGATCTCTTTCATGAGATGAATGCAACCTTTCTACTGTAGAACAAAGCATGTTAGTAATCTTTAACAACCACCTCTAACTTGCAGCACTTGCCCTGCAGTAAGATAAGCTCCTTGTATTTAAAAGGTGCCCTGCAGTAAAGAGATTGAATCAAACCTGACTGTGACTTTGTGCACAGTAGCTGTTCAGAGTATAACCCGTACCAGGTCTCCAGGCAGTTCCTAGTGCCTGCATTTTGTCGAAGGGTATGTCTATGCTATCACTGGTATCTGCTAATATATCTTCTTTATGACTGGAAAAAATTCCCTATCTCTGTGAATTTTGCCTGCCTCCTGCTAGGTACCTCCACAAATATTTACAAATGGTAACACATGTAAGTGAGGAAGGCACAGCTAGTCACATATTAGACATGCTTGTACTGCTCCCAGGCTTGTTAGCTTGCTCTCCTCTGCAAGCTATGTCCCTCTGTTCCTCTGAGCTTGGGCTCAGGACATTACAAGTACAGTGCTGCTCTGGGGGCTGCTGCATTTGCCAGGTTTGAAGGTAGCACCAAAAGCACTTTGGGGCATCCTGCACTGTCAAAGGATTGTGTTCCTCCACTGGCAAGAGGCACTCACCTTGGAGTCTGTTCACTCCTCATGACGAGAGCACAGCCAGCTGCAGCACAGAAACTGTATTTCATTTTTGCTTCCTTATAAAAAGGAAGAAAGGCTTGGTTTGGGGTTTTTGGGTGGTTTTTTCTTGTTTGTTTTTGTTTGTGGGTTTGATTTGTTTTGTTTTGGTTTGGGTTTTTTTTGTTTTTTTGCTTGTAATGAAAACAAAAAGGAAGTGGGGAAGCCACTGGGTAGACACTTTACTATTCACTCCAACAAGAAGAGCATTTCCTCACAGGCTCTTTAGGACACCTGCTTTTCACTGCAGCACACCTCCCAGCAGTGCTGCCACTATTGCTCACTGGTGTGTTTTGACAAGGAACTGTGTTCCTTCTGACACTATAAACTCAGAAGAGGCCAGAGTAATCTCTTTGCCTGACCTCCTGCAGACCACAGAAGAGCTTGAGTTCTTTCATATCTAGATCCATTATACATGAAAATTAGTCAGGACTAACCACTGCAAATTTTATCTTTAACTGCCCTCAGAAATAAAAAGCCTTCAGAAAGACGCTGTTCTACTGTTTAAGCATTGCAGTAATTATTTGATTACACGGGACATTTCAGATCTTTGCATATGTAGCTGTCATGAGTTGTCCTACCTGTCCCTATTTCTGAGTGAGCTTCCATAAGGAAAATGTGAGTCATTTGGCAGATCACCTGAAGCCAATTGCAGGTCTCAGGTCAGGCCACAGTGCAGAGATGTCAATGTCACAGCTCGCTCCCAAGAGTTCATCCCAAAGTCCAGAGGGCTGGGAACCCCTCCTTTAAAGGAGACCTTTATGTAACATCTGGGTAGATGCCTCTGGTCTTTGGTCCTGTCACTATGATGCCTTTCACAGCAATGAGTTGAAGCTATTTTAGGATTCAACGGGGAAACAAACCTTCCAGTGGTCTCATTGCTTAATTTCTGTCTATTGCCTTAAGTACAATGGCTAATAGCTAAAGTGGACTTTGGGGTGTTGCCTGCAGAGCTCTATAATGGTTTCCTGCATTTTTCTTCTATTTGGAAGCTATTTTAAGTTGCTCTACCTTCCCTGGACTGCCCAAGAGGAGCTGTGTTGTGCACTTTCATCAGCTGATTCTGGGAAATGTCAGTTATGCTGTTCTTCTGTTAGTAATATGTTTCTTGAACAATATAAAAATAGCACAGTATGAAACATTTCCATCTCCTCCCTTCTGGAGAACTGAGGGGGAGTTAACTCTTTTCTGCTTCACTGGAGCAAGAAGTCGTACAGTGTTCAGGTGCTCTGGGGCTGGAACCAGCTACTGGTGCTGGGACAGGCAACATGATGAGGACACCTGGTTGGAGCCTGAGCTAAAGAAGGTCCCTGCTGTTGTCAGAGCTGCCAGCAGGCCTGGCATGTGTGGCAGCTGACCTGGCATGTGTGGCAGCTGTGTCAGTGCAGGACATAGCAGGACTGGATACCCATCTGCTGACCTGCCTCTCTGCTGCTTTTACAGCTTGCTCAGGGAGCTTCCCAGACAGCGACCATATGGCCAGGTGATGCCGATCATGTTAGAGCTTCTGTCTGTGAACTGCTCCAGCACACCCTGACCCTAGAGGCCACATGTAAGCTGGGAACAACATCTCCCAGGCATCAGCCTCAGTGCCATTCCATTTTCACTCCCTGCTGGAGCACCTCACCACTGGCTGATCGGACTGCCTCTTGTGCTCATTGGCATCTCCTTCCTCAGTTGTTCAGTTTCCTGTTAACCTCCCCCCTATTTTTTATTTTTACCTTCCAGCATTTTTCCCCTTATTTTTGGTCCTCTTCACCCCAGCTTGTTCCTTTTTCTTTCCCCATTGCTGGCATTTCCTCCAGTGGTACCTTCTCCTACTCCCCATCTGAAGGCAGCTTGGAAGACAGTCACCCACGGTGCTGTCCCAGGCAGGTGCTTGGCAGCAGCCTGCTGTGATGACCCTCTATCAACAAGTGTTGGAGGCAGAGAGAGAACAAAGACCCTTTTATCATCCAAGCAGCAGAAGCATATTTTCATCAGACACAGCTTCCCCTACCCCTTTTCACTTGCCATGCACTTTTCCTCTGGTCTGTGGGCCCTCTGGGACTACTCTAGTAGCCACAAGGTTGGGAAATACTGTTTCAACCACAAAATAGAGCTTCCTCTTTCAGAAGACAATTACCTTTCCCCCGTGCCTTTGGAAAGACTAGAAACATTTAAAAAACAACTGGCCTTGTGTCACCCACATCATCTGAGCTGGAGGAAGAGTAGAGACTGGCAAGAGTTCACGGGCACATAGTGGCAGTGAAGGGGTGAAGGGGAGAAGGAGTGATGCAGTTAATTACAGATGACTTGCCTTGGTTCTGGCAGAGGTTTAGTGCTGCAGTAAGGGCTACACAGGAGAGTGATTGCTTTGGAGCCCACTCCATCAAAATGAATAAAAATATTCCCATAAGTCTGAGGTTATGGGGCATCTCTTTTCAGAATGGTATCTAGAGGCACATCAGGGTTTTAAATTGCTTCCAGAATTGGTCTCATTTTATTTTCTTTCTATTCTCATGGGCAAGTATCACTTGTAGGTGTCACCCTCGCTTTCTCTGCCCATAACTGCTTTAAAGCACTAATTAGATGGTTAGAAATCACAAGGGATCTGTGGTGTTTTGAATTACTCCAAACTGTGGCACTATAGCTGAGGTCTTGAATGCATTCGCAAACAAATCCACTCCACACTGGTTTCTGTTGATTCAGCAGTGATGTTGTATCAAACTTTCTTGAGCACTCTGACAGAGACTTAAGTTTATTAAAAGAAGTCTGGATAGCAGAGCCAAGTTTAACTGCAGCCAAGTTATTCAGTAAGCCAGCAAGTTGAGTACAAAAGCAGAAGGACAACCCTTACCTCTATGCTGGTGACTGGTTTGAGAGCCTACAATTGCTTCGTCTGCAAATGCTCCATGTCTGCAAATGCTGCAAGGGTCTGTCCTAAACAGGAATCTTCTGCACCCACAGGAACCTATGGTTTCAACCTTAGCTCATCTTAAGAAGACACCTGTGTGCTGTTTGTCTCCACTTGAAAATAACAGTGGGCAAGATGCATTTTCCACCAAATAAAGGCCCTACAGACATGAGGAGAAACAGCAGTAAATTTTGCAAGAAAATGTTTTCCAGTGGAAAAATACTAAGTTGCTAATAACTCTCAGACCTTATTTTCCACAGATTCTCAAACATGAAGGAAGATTTCCAAAGGTGCTTGGCCAAGCAGCATTGCATCAGTACCACACATGGATTTTCCCCACAAGTTTCCTGGCACCTTAGGAACCCACAAGAATTTACCACACTTCCCCAGCCCTTCACTGAAAGAGATGTGATAGCTGGGAATGCAGGGCTTTTACACTCCCTGATAAAGCGTTTCCTGGGAGATATGGACTCAGGAAGCCCTTGACAACTGCTGACTAAAACTGGCATGGTCCTTGTCATCTCTACCACTCTCTGCAGCTGAATATGTGCACTCACACCTCTCCAATGTAACAGCAGAGACCACATGACTTCAAAGCAGCAGCTACCCCAGGTCTGTGAACTGTGTCTCACCAACGGGAATGCAAAAAAGGTAGCTATTGTCTGCCGTCACATTTCCTGTGATTTCTGTTTCCCAGGCAATTCTGGAAAGAGTGTCTTCATTTATGCCTTGGAACAAAACCAAGTACAAGGGCTTAATGCAAACAGCAATCCCCAAGTTTCAAGCAGCCCTTTGCACATGCATAGACATGTTCCCTGCCATGCGTGATGCCCCCTGCATAGCCATTCTGGAGGGGAACCTTCTCAATCCATCTTAACTACTAGAACTTCTCCAGGGGTGTGGGAGCTACACAGAAATGGGTAAAAGCAAAATATATTTCATTACTTTTCTAATGCACCAGAAACAAATTGCCAGGACTAACTCAGCTACATCTTTCTATGAGCAGAGAGTATTGTTTCCCCAGCAGCAGTGAGTTGTGCTGCTCTAAGGGGTTGAGGTGTGCTTCAAAGGGCTTAATACTTGTTCAAAATTCCCTGAGAATGCCATGCACAGGTGGCCTTCCCAAGTATGCTGCTACAGGACCAGGGCACAGCCCCTGTGCAGAAGACCGTTCTTTTGAACTTTTGTTGCACAGCCTTAGTCAAAGCACTACAACACTGCCTGCCAGGCTCTGAGGCAGTGAATTAGCAATAGCACAAGCTGCCTCATACAGGGAAGTCAGGTGAAATTCAATGTTTATAAAGAGCAAGCAGAATGTCCCTGGGCAGTATAAAATATTATCTTTTTTCCTTTATTGACACTCGCAGGAACAGTTAATGGTCGGTTTGGATAGTGCTGATGACACTGCTGTTGCTCATCATTTATCATCTCCAGGTTATTGTGGCTGCAAATAATTTGGCTGATTTCTTTTTTTTTCCTGCTCCACAGATGGCAGTGTCCATGAAGCATGACACCCTTGCAGGCATCTGACTGTGAGGCTGAAAGCTTACGGACCTTTGGGGATAAAATGCCCCTCAGTGTTATCTGACCTCTAAAGTTCACGGACTGATGTGCTGTGATTTGCATAGTCCTCAGTCCTCTCTGACACCAATTCCCTCTGCCGGGATCTCGGCTTGCAGGCTGTGCTGCTTCTGAGAGGAGCCTGCGCCTGTGAGGGGCCATCACACCTTAGTGTGTAATTTTAGAGCTGTGCCACTCAATGTTCGTGTTACAGCTCCAGTTCAACCTCTTCCAGGGCGGGGGTCTAAGGTACTTAAGCTGCAGCTAGACTATGGCAGCATAGAGGAAGCCCACCACTGTAATTTTATGTGAAAGGAAACATGCAGAAGCTGCACTTCTCCAGCTGATGTCCTGTTTTTTCCAGCTAACAGAGCTGAGCAGCTGCAAATGAGGGCGTTTCCAGCCCCAAGATACACTGAATCAATCAATGTGCTATTTTCCTCTGCTGCCCTATTAGCAGTTAAAAACTAAAAAACCAAAATGTCTTCCCCAAACACCTGCCTAATTCGCCTTCCCCGCAGCATAGCAACAACCCCCATCACGGACTAGCCCTCATTTGGCAGCCTGGGGGGAAGCACAGGTCAAATTCTTTTTGCACGATGAGCTGTAACCCTGTGATCTTTAATAGAATTATACGGGGGGAAAAGGACAGGACTCAGCCTTTTGATTGCAGAGCAACTTATGATTCATGGATATTAGTGTACTGTCTGGGGACATCCTGGACACTGCTGATGCCTTCTCCTCTTCACATTAAGATCTCTTTGTGCAGAAACACGGGGTTTGTTCAGCTGTCCCTAACCTCCGTCCCTGACCCTACATGGCCAGCACTGTCCAGCTGCCTGGGAGTGGGCCAAGTCCAGAGCAAGGATGGAGCAGCCCAGGGAATAACAGAAGTGACCGGCCATGCTCTCTGAGTTTGTGCCTTGGGGTCAACTGGCTTTCTAAGTGAATCACAGTACAATTCACTCTTTTCTCCTTCTATCCCTTCAGCTTTTTCTGCCTTACAGAGCTCCCCAGAAGCATACTTTGGTGACAACATGCAAGCTAGCATGTGCTGCAGCACTGGTGACTCTCAGAGGAAATCCTGGGAATGATTTCTCTTTTCTCCTGCATGCAACTTCTTTTTGTGAAACTTAAGAGGACTATTTTTTAAGCTCCTTTTTGGTTGAACTTGGCTAAGAGGTGTGATCATAAGAGTGACAAAGAGGGTAGTCCACAAGATCTGATGAAAGTTCCATAAGAAACAGGTCTAAAACACACCTAAAATCTGGTGGAGTGTGATGTGTTATGAAGCAGGGCAGGTTTACAAGACAAAGACAGAGCATGTGCAGCAGCACATGCCCCTCTCCGAGGTGCATCCTTTAGGACTGCCCTCACAGCCAAATGACCTATTCCAGCCCTCAGTTAGAAGCTCTTCCTACTGTTTATGATGGGCCTGTACTGAAAGATAAAGAGCCAGGCACCGCTGAATCATGCATTTGCCACCTCCCACCATCACTAATGCACCATACACCACTTAGGAACGAAGGTTTGGGGTTTCTAGAAATAGAGTGAAATAAAATATCATGTCATCTGCCTGAAGATTCAGCAGCCCACATGTTCTCCCACACACACTGCTATGAAGGTAACATACCAGTGCTTCGGGCAGTGCTTGGGCTGCTCCTTCAGTAGCAGATTAGATTCAAGCTCCAACTCCTGAGCAAGACTGTGCTTCAGAGACAGGCAGTCACATCAGCAACATTTATCAGGGGTAGTGGTCCTTTCTGCATCAGTGCAAACCCTGCAGGAGTTCAGGACAGAGTAGTGTCAGCAGCAATATTACAAGTACAGCTTCTTTCTTCTCTCACACGAATGGGATGATCTTGCTGTAACCAAGCCTGAATTCAAGCCCATCTTCTCAACATACCCCACTCCATCACTGCAAAATACAAAAGGTGGTAAATAAAATTCCTAATGTATCCTAGTAGAGAGAAGGGTTTCTTCAGAAAGTGCCTATTTATATAATCTCTGCAGTGCTTAGATACCATGGAAATTACTGAAGAATAATATCATAGTGAGCCTGCTGCACTGCAGCTTTATGTATCATTTACTGTTGCCAAGATTAAAATGCTTTCGGGGTTTCTGCCCCCAGGCTTTCCTCAGTAAGTCACCATACTTTGGGATCATTTTGCATTTTTCGCAAATTTCACCATATTGTTTCTAACCATCTTTCCCTAAGCCTACAGCTCCTCCCTGTCCAGTACGCTTCAGGAACAGCATCCAGGTAATGCCTATTCCCTCATTTGGTTCCTTCATGGGGATTTTTCTGAATATAGATTGCAGACTATTTAACATTGCATATCTCATCATCATTTCCCGATTCCCTTGTGTTCTTCACTGATACCTTGCTGCCAGCTATCCTTTATTAGCAGCACCTTGGGCAGTTTTAAAAATGGCAAAGCCTATGTCAGAGCCAAGGCAATTTGAATCATCTTTGGTGAACTCTTTTTAAATGTTTTACTGGGACGCAAATATATTTCACCTTATCACATGCTCCTTGAATCTACTAAGCTTGCAATTCTACATGGTAGATTCATTTAAAATTCATTTTGCTAAGGCATATGTAGAGTTGTTAGACTGCTTATCCTATATTCTGAGGAAACTGCCTTTTAGGCAAGCTTCTGTTGTTGGGAAGTCTTAAGACAAAAGTCCAAAAGTGTTTAGTTCACCTCCAGCCACTGCAGTGGTTCACTCATGAGAAGTAATTTCATCTCTGTCCCTGACTTCATGCTGCCTTCTGATGGTCACAGGCATGTTGGAGACTCCTGTCTCCAGTTCCTTTTCTGTGATCAGTCAATTGTGATTGCAAGCTCCCAGCCCAAATATCCCCCTTAGTAGAGTCCTGCAGGAATATCTGATTTCTTCCTAGCTCTGGCAACTGCTGTGGAGCTCAAGTCAGGCAGATGGGCAGCATTCAGAGGACCTGCCTTGGGGGATAAAGACCGGGCTACAGATTTACATGGATGATTTCCTAACATATTCATCTGATGCCAAAGAAGTCAAGTATTGTTTTCTTTAAGTACTTGAGATATTAGGAAAAAGCTTTGGATTGTCTGTAAATATGTGCAAAATAAGAATTATTCAGCCTAGCTGAAGATTTTGGTTTGGTTTTATTCCTCTGGTTTTTTCTCTGTTATTCAGGGAGTAGCCCAATTCATAAAACCTCTCCCAGTATAAAGAAATACCAGAGTATATAGGAATAATGGATGACTTAGGCTATATAAACAGCTGCATTAACAAAACACATGGCAGGTCCTAGTCCAGGGCCTGCTGGCTGTTACTACATGCATGTTGAAGTGGCAGCTGCACACCCCACAAAGTGAGAGGTATTTGCTTACCTTGCACTTCCCCCACCTTGCAGATTCCCTATCAACACCATTCTGCTTGATCCCTGAGCCTTGTAATCTATTCCATGCTTGCATCCACATTTGCAGATTTTCCTGAAGCAGGTATCTCTGTACTATGCAAGGTCATGGTTTGTCAAGAATGTGGGTATCCTATTTGGGAAGTGATAGACTGAGAGGGCTGCAGAAGGGAAAGTGTTTTATTGATAGAGAAGAGCAGATCACAAAATATGCAAATTCTGAACACAGCGAGGGTAAGCAATCAGTGACAAAAGGAATCTGTCACCATGCAGACAGTGACTGGTGATGTACCACAGTCAGCCGTGGAAGATGACATCTTAAATACTCCCAAGTCCTCTGTTCTTGCCCTATAGCAATTCAGAGGCTTCTGTTTGAATAAGCAGCTTCGTAGGTAAAGACCAACTCTCTCAATCACCTACTGCAGGGAGTGGTCAATAGGAACTCCCATGTCCTGAAACCCCTGGTGCTCTTCACCCTGCCCCAAGAAACAAGACATATGCACCACTGCAAGGATGTCTTTCAACACATGCCAAAAGCATGTCCCCAAAGTATTTACAATCATCAACTGTGGCTTCTAAAACAATAAAAATGCAAAAGGAAACTTCCATGCTGTAAGCATCTTCAAACGCTAGAGAATTTGGACTATTAGCCTTCTTATTTTTGGATGCTGCAAGCATTTAAAGATCTGCCTGGCTAAGCACCCTTTCATCATTAGCTAATGTAGCTGGAAGTAAGTGGAGGTAGATGAGCAAACTAAACAGAACAGAATGAATGACTACAAAGAAGGTCCAGGTGGATGGCTAAAAACAAAGTAGCTTTATTTTGCAATTTCACATCAAAACTAACATTGATTTACATATGTTATTTCTCAAAAGGAAGCAAATTTCTCTGTTTGTACTGACATTTTTTTCCTTTTTTTTTTTAATTGGTGATTCAAAGAATAATTTCCACCACTCTGCCTATGAGGCAGGTTTGAAGATTTGTGGTGTTGTCTCCGAAGCTGTTGGCAAAATTTGATAACTTACGAACAGAGTAGGACTAAGGCTCAAGGGGTTAATGCTTGTAGCACAGTCAAGTGATGACAGGAAAGACCTGAGAGTGTTATAATATTATGAAGAGCAAGGACACAATTAGCAAAATACACCAGGATAGAATTAGCATTCAAGGGTAAAGATAGGAAGGGAAAAGGTGGAATTTGAGGATGGACTTCTTGCCAGAGAGATATGCAAAATTAGCTCTCAAAAGTAATGTGACAGAAGCTCTACTGCTTGGTACATTTAAAATCAAGTTGGACAATGCAGTACTGAGTGAATGAGAGATAACAGTTCTAGTCCAGCAGGAAGGCAGACTCAGGCTATTTTCATCTTCAGCTCCTTGGAGCTGGCTGTTAGCATGATTGTTTCCAAGCAGGAAACCAAAAGTCTTTGCAGAATAGCAGGTAGCAGAGGGCTATGCCTCTGCTCTACCAGTTATGGCAATTTTAAGATAGTTCGCCAGACAGATCTGTGAAGAACAGGAAAAAACATGAGGATTGAGACGGCTTTTGAACTCTATGCTAAATCCAGAACAACCAAACACCAAACAAAATTCTGAAATAAAGACTGTGTGAGAGAAATTTAAAAGTACTTTTCTACTTTGCCTTGTAAAAGAGATGTGTCATCAATATTTTCTGGAGCCAGACTAAATTAGGCAATTTATTACAGAATAAGATGAAAAAAAGCTGCACTCTTGTGGCAATAGGAGAATCACAGCTGGGCTGTGATGGGTGCTACCACTGATTTCCTCCAAACCCAGTCACCTCCTCTACCTTCCCCAGAGTAACCCTGATAACATGACAGTGGATGGGACTGTTTGTCAAGTTTGCTCCATCTTATGCCTCTTACTCAAATCCCTCTGAAGACAAACCTCACCCATCTGGGCTAATTATTAGAGTGTGGTCTGCAAAATCAAAGCGTCCTATAGTGAGAATTTAATGTAAGAATTTAAACTCCCAAAGGCTAAAACAGCCCCTTTGCAAAGCTTCTCAGCCAGGTGCTGAGTTTTAGGCAGCCTTAACATGGTGGTGAGTGGAGGAGTTGGATGGGAGGCAGGGTCAAGGGCACCTTGCTGCAACTGCAGCATGCGGTTGAAGGCATGATGTGATACACTGTGGGTCTGGCTCTGTACCTGTTGCAGGTTTGGTGGATCCCTGATCCAGCATTGCAAGCTGGAGAGACAGCTCTCAGGTGAAAAGGAAATTGTTGTTGCAAAAGCCTGCTATAACTCCTGAAGACAGCAGGCAGCTTTGAACTGGCACATAACAAAAGCGACCTACTCATTTTATGCATTTCCTTCACCAACAGTGGGGAACTACAAGGCCCAGCTGTCCTGCACCAACACACCATCATACAGCCAAGTGATACTTAGAGATCTGACTTCAGCAAATTAGACAATCCATTTACTGCCTATTTCTGCTAACACTGAGACTTGCACATGGATAGTATATGATGAGAGGGAAAAGACACAGCAAGTTAGATTTGTACCTCTGCCAAAGTCTGTAATCACAGGAGGAGCATTGTTTAGACACTAGGCTGGGTCTGGAGATCTTGGCCAGAGTCATCCCAAAGCTGCAGGATAAATTTGATCAGCAGCAGCAGCTCCCAGGGACCAGCCAAGCTGACAGCATCACTGGCTTTACAGTGAAAGGACTGGCAGAATGGAAGTATATTTTATGCTTGACCAATGGTAACCATTAACAGTGATTGTTGTCACTTTTTCCTCAATTCACACTTCCAAGTCTCAGGCCCACATTGCAATCTGGTTAATGCTCCGAAGGGAGAACCAGTCACACACTCACACATGCACACACACACACACACACACACACACACACACACACACACACACTCTCCTATGTATTCTTCTGGGAAAAGTCACACAGTTATAACAAGGAAAATGGGACAAAACCAAAACATTTCTCAGCTACCAGCCTTGGCCAAGCAGGAAGAACTGTGAAATTATGGGACAGTTTTCAGGCAGAAAAGAGAGATCCCAGTTTCATGCTTCATTCAAAACTAGGTTAAAGAGAGCATTGCAGAGTACACTGTAGGCAACAGTCTTGAAGGGAATTCAGAGGACAAGCAAACAGAACAAAAAAATTCACCATAAACACCCTTCATTTCAATTTCCTAAAGTTCCACAAAACCATGCATAAGGAAACCTGGTTTATGCAGTAGAGGCAATTTTGTCTGTACCATATCTGTGCTTGTTCTCCTGGAAAACCATCTGGAAATAGCTGGGACTGTGTTTTCCACTTGGCTTTCATGGCTGAAATATTAGAAATACATATTTGTCATATATATTGGCATTCTTACTACCTCTGCAATTAATCTCATTACCTCTCCTGGCTAAGTGATTGCTTTCTGAAGCAGCTGACTGTACCCAATTAAGGAATAAGCTGTGTATTTGAAATCACACATTCTCTCAGGAAAAGGGATTTTAAGCAAAAGTTTATATTAAATGAGGTTGGAATGAAATTCATCCCGGCTTTTATCTTAATGGTCTTTTGAATGTCACCTTTCCATTTAGATCCTCTTGTGATAATCAGGGCCTTCCCACTGGTACACAAAGGCTTTGGCAGCTCTTTTCATAATACCTGTCCCTTCAGGCAGCACTCTAATTCAGGGAGTTTGAGTGTCTATGCAAAGAAATGCAGTGCTTATTAAAAAGAGCATACAAACTTCATCCACTCTGAGCCTCGTACATTAACCCCTGGTGAAAAGGATTTCCAGTTCCTCTTCATGAAAGTGGTGCCTCATGAATACAGAAAACCCAGTGGATCAGTCTGTTACTCACACCATGTCCCCAAGCCTTCCTCTAGGACAATAGAGAGCTTCAATTAGGAGCAAAATGAATTAGTAAAGTATTGGCACAAATGATCAGATGTCAAATATCTATGTGAGAATTGTTAATGAAGCACAAAGAATTTCAGAGTCAGAGAATGGGTCAGGTTGGAAGGGACTACAGTGGATCATTTGGTCCAACCTTACTGTTCAAGCAGGGTCATCCTAGAGCACATGGCACAGGATTGCATCCAGATGGTTCTTGAATATCTCCAGTGAGGGAGATTCCACAGCTTCTCTGGGCAAGGATTCCAGTGTGCACTCACCTGCACAGCAAAGAAATTTTTCCTTTTATTCCACTGGAACTTCCTGTGCAGCAGTTTCTGCCCATTGCCTCTTGTCCTGTTGCTCTGGCACCCCAGAAAAGAGCTAGGATCCACCCTCTTGGTACCCTCCCTTCAGATACTTACAGACACTGATGAGGTATCCTCTCAGTTGTCTCTTCTTGAGGCTGAACAGGCCCAGCTCCCTCAGTCTTTCCTCACAAGAGAGATGCTTCAGTCCTCTCTTCATCTTTGTAGCCCTTTGCTGGACCCACTCCAGGAGCTCCATGTCTCTCTCTGGTACTGAGGAGCCCAGAACTGGACAGAGTGCTCTAGGTGTGGCCTCACCAGGCTGCGAGGAGGGGCAGGATCACCTCCCTCAACCTGCTGACAATACTCATCCTGAAGCACCCCAGGATAGCACTGGCCTTGGNACCAGGATAGCGCACTGGCCTTGGCCACAAGGACACTGCTGGCTCATGGACAGATTGCTGTCCAGCAGGACTCCCAGGTCCTTCTCCACAGAGCTGCTTCCCAGCAGGTCAGCCCCCAGCCTGTACTGGTGCCTGAGGTTTTTCTTCCCCAGGTGCAGGACCCTGCATTTGCCTTTGTTGAATTTTGGTTCAACAAGGTTCCTCTCTGCCCATCTTTCCAACTTGTCAAGGTCCTTCTTAAGAGCAACACAGCCCCCTGGGGTATCGGCCACTCCTCACAGCTTTTTGTCATCAGTGAACTTGCTGAGGAGGTATCTACTCCTTCATCCAAGTCACTGATAAACAAGTTAGGCAACATTTGGTGCAGTATAGAACCCGAGAGGACACCACTAGGGACAGACCTCCAGACCCTGTACCACTATTACAACCGCCTGGGATTGGCCATTCAGTCAGGTGTCAAAGCACTTCAATGCCCACATGTCCAGTCCATATTTCCTGACTTTGCCTATGAAGATGCTGTAAGAGACAATGTCAAAGCCTTGTTCAGGTTGAGGTAGACAATATCTGCTGCTGTCCTCTCATCTGTCCGGGTAGTTGTTTCATTGTGGAAGACAATCAGGTCGGTCAAGTATCGCTAACCTTCAGTGAATTCATGCTGACTACTGGTCTTCTTCTTGTCATCCATGTGAATGGAGAGGGCCTCCAGAATGAGGTACTTTTTCTGTTTCCAGGGACTAAGGTGAGGCTGAATGGCCAGTAGTTCCCTGGGATCTCCTTCTTGCCCTTTTTGAAGACTGAGGTGACATTTACTTTCTTCCAGTCCTTCAGGCACCTCTCCTGATTGCCGCAATCTTTCAGAGATGATGGTGAGTGGCCCGGCACGGTATCTGACATCTCTCTTAGCACTCATAGATGCATCCTGTCTGGCCCATGGACTTGTGGATATCGTCTAACCCAATCCCCTTCAGCCAAGGGAAAGTCTTCCAACATTCCTTTACCCAGGGCTCCCAGGTCAAGGATTCCTGATGACTGGTTTCATCAGTGAAGACTGATGCAAAGAAGGCATTCAGTGCCCCTGTTATCAGGGCCCAGCCTCCATTAACCAACAGGCCTGTGCTATCTTTAGTTTTCCTTTTGTTATGGATGTATCTTTCCTGTTGTCCTTGACATCCATGGCCACATTTAATTCCAGATGGGTCTCAGCTTTCCTTGTCTACAGACCCATTAAAAATGCACCTTCAACAGTTACAACAGATCTCTTTCTTCATCCTGTCTTAACACTCTTTTTCACCATCACCTCTTCCCATGACTTCTGAAAAATACAAGAAGCAAGCAATGTGGGGGCAGGCAGTAAATCTTTTTACACTCCCTATCCAACTTTCTGCCATTACAAAAACAAGTTTCCAGGAATGAGTGCTTACTCCAAAGAGAGCAGTGAGGCAAAGGAAGAAGCACACATGATATTCCTTCAAGCAATGGTGTGGTCGCGATGGCTTCCCCCTGTTTCTCTTCACAGTCTTACCGGAGAGTGATTGCTTTGATCATTTAGTGCTGTGGCAAATTAGTCTATCAGGGGCTTATTTTGGCAGCACTTTGAAGCACACAGCATTTACAGGGCCCCTCACCCCCTTATGAGGGCATAAACTGATGTAGCTCAGTTGCAATGTGATGGTCAGGCGTAACACAAATGAAAAAGTAAGCATAGCTGCATTTTGAATGGAAAGATCAAGCTGAATTGCAACATAATCCTCCTGTAATACTGATGTGGAAGCACAGTCCCAGCTTTACAGGGTACAGACAACCAAGAGCAGAGTTGCTGATTAAACAATTAAACCAGCTCTGATGAGCAGAGAAATGCTGAACTGTTCCATCAGCAGTTCACTGAAGCAAGCTCTCAGCACACAAATAAACAGATGCCGGATGCCCCCCCAAGAGCAGCGCAATGATATCAAGAAGAATTCAGGTGATGGATGGATATCTAAAGCAGTAAAAAAAATCTATTTCCTTGCACCACTTTAGAGCAATAAAGGAAGTACATCTGACACAAAAACTGGCCAGCAACTGGAATGCTGCACTTCTGCCTGCTTCCTGCCCCTTTTTAGTTTGTCAGCAAGACTGATGATGACATTGACGTCATGAAGGTCAATGCATTTCAATAATGTCATCCAGAGCACAGTTTCCAAATTTCAGTAACGGCTTTGTAAAATCTCAGAATAGCATCCCTGTCCATCCACAAATTTGTCATTTTGTGGGAGAACCTTAAATTGGATGGGAGGCTTGATGATAAGCTTATGATAAAACTTCAGTAGATGCAACCTGCATTGCTCTTTGCAATGAGAACAGAGTATTTCCTGCTAGTCCTGTGTAAAATAATGCATGGGCTGAAGCTGGCCCTGCAACATGACAAGCCTACACTGCTGCTCTCACCTGGTGCCCCACAGCCCTTGGGGTGCTTCATCCTGGGCTGTGCCAGTGCAGCTCCAGCTCACCTATGCAGCTCCAGTGAGTTGCTCGTGTGAAGCAATGAATATATGGGCTCCAGTCTTGCATTTCTCACGGCACCTTGTGGCATAAATTATGTTACCACCCCTTCCTTTCTAGTTGTGCTACGTCCTTTCCAAAAGATTTATTGCCAAATGCTTTCCTTTTTTCCTGGTATTAACACACTGTAAACACCAATTTATCAGAAACTGTCACCAGCATTTGATCCAGCCCTTGGCAGCAGTGTCTCTCTAAGAGACCTGCACTGAATATCAGCCTGACAAGTTACTCTGTGAATTTTTCAAAAGGATTTTCATATTATTTGAGATATGAATCACACAGGTATGTGTGATTACATCATTATCTCACCCACAAGTGGCATAAGTATTTCAGTTACCAGTGAGCAGAAGCAAAATCTCAGTTAGCAAACCCAGGAATTTTACAGGTGGAAATAAATCATCCCTTTCCAACCTCAGCTCTCAGGAGAGCACAGCTGTGAAATGACACCTTCAGCATTCATCCACGTGGAGGATATTAGCCCAACTTTCCAAACAAGCTGTCACCTTGGAGCAAGGGAAAGAAAAACCTCTCATGTCATACTGATAGACATACAGACTTACTCATGAGGGGTGTTCACACATGACATGTCTAAACGGCCTCTGGTTTTCCTACTCATTGGCATTTTTTTTAGTACAAAACATGACAACAAGGAAAAAGACCTTTTAAAAGACCTGGTACCTGGAACACAGACATTTGAATAGTTTTAAATATTCCCATCAGATGAAACATATGCATGCTCACTTAAGACCAATTTACAGCCTAGTCTGAGGAAAGAGTCCTTATTCTTTTGATGTACAGCTTTTTGATGTATAGCTTCCATTATCCTTACATGACGTTTCAGTTAGCTTTATGAAGCCTAATGACTTCACCTGTAAGGTATTAGATACAGTATTTAGTTTAAATTGACAAAATGCATATAAATGACTTACAAATCCTGATACAACTACACGTCCGAGCTCATGTCCATGCAAATATACTTTCTCCATTAGCAGAACAGTATAAGCATCCTCATACACAAGAAGCACATTTTTCCAACCTTTGCCTTGTGATACAAGCACTTCATGAAATATGCATGCACATACAGGCATGTATGCAGACGTATATGCAGATGCAGCATTGCTGACACAGGTGAGTTAACAGGGTGAATGTATCTGAAAATTGCACAGGAATGAACTGACAGCTTTCTGTGTTGCCATAATTCTTTCTCCTCGTGTGTGTCTCATGGACTCTTAATGAAGAAGAGATCTAATGGGGAAAAAAGTCTCAAAACATCTTTAACTGTATCTTTAAAAATGTGATGTCTCAGTGCACAGACAACATGCAGAATCCAGTCCTGACAGCTATTCAGCCTGGACTAACACCATGTGCCTTGCAAGACCAGCTGTGTTATCCATCAGTCAAAGGCCCCTTCTCTAAGAGGATGAGAGCTGGAAGATGTTGATAGGAACAGTTCTTACTCCCTGCCTGCTGATGGCTGTCAGGGTGCAGGTGGGTGCCTCAAATTGGCTTGCAGAGAACTGCCGGGCATGGCTCTGACTGATGAAGTTGCTCATGTTGATATGCTTTCTGTTCAGCATTGAACTCATGGTGGGTTGGGGTTTGAGCTACTGGTGCTTTGCTGCTCCAGAGAGAGGAGAAAGCTTTAACAATTGCATTAGGAAGCCCTAGTTTTCCCTCCAGCATATACAGCATTTGCTTTAGAGAGGATATTTACCCTCATGAAGCACATTTGGTTTCATAGGAGACCAGAATTTTTCAAAGATATGCAAAGAAAATCAGGGAAATAGTTAACAAGCTTAGTCTACTAAAGTGGAATTGGTGGGGCAGATGAAGGCTTGTTCATCCTTCCACGGTACAGCTGGGAGCTTCTCAAAGAGAGAAATCACACGAAAGATTTGTACTGAAAATGGAGGAACCCTGAGCATGGAGGTTGCCATGAGACTGAACACCCATCCTTCTATTCAGCTTAGTTAAAACTCATCTACGAGCTGTTAAATAAAAAAGGGAAAGTATGTTACAGCACTACACTAAGGAAATATTTGGTATATTCCAGAAGTGCTAAAGGATCGTGGAAACAAAGTACACAGGGCTCAGCAAATGCATATCCAACTAAATTGCACCTGTGGGAAGGTAAAGAGGATGAAGCCTGAGGGGCAGGATACCATCCAGAGGAACACGGATAATAAGCTCAAGAGGTGGGTTCAATGAGACTGAATAATGTTAAGTGCAAGGTTCTGCACTTGGACTGGGGTGACTCTCAGTATCAATACAGGCTGGGGGGTGAAGGTTTTGACAGCAATGCTGTGGAGGAGGATTTTGGGGTGCTGGTGGAAGAAAAGCTTGACACAATGGACAAATAGTGTGTCCAGCAGGACCAGGCAGTAACCATCCTGCTGTACTCAGCACTAGTGAGGCTGCATCACAAATCCTGTGTTCAGTTCTGGGCCCCTCCTGACAAGAAAGACATTGAGGTGCTGCAGAGTGGTGAAGATCCCACCTGCAGTGCTGCATCCAGCTCTGGGGCTGCCAGCACAGGAAGGACATGGACCTGTTGGAATAGGTTCAGAAGAGGGCCACAGAAATTATCAAAGGGATGGAGCCCTTCTCCTATGAGGAAAGGCTGGAGGAGGCTCTAGGGAGACCTCACCGTGGCCTTTGAGTCCTTAAACGGGGCTTACAAAAACGGTGGGGACACACTTTACACTAGAGCCTGTACCAACAGGACAAGGACTAATGGTTTTAAACTAAAGGAGGGTAGATTAGGCTAGATATAACAAAGTTTTTTACAATGAGGGTGATAAGACACTGGAAGAAGTTGCCCAGAGACATGGTAGGTGCCCTATCCCCAGAAACATTCAGTCAGGCTGTACAGGTCTCTAAGCAATCTAATCTAGTTGTTGTCCCTCCTTATTGCAAGCGGACTGTACTAGATGACCTTTAAAGGTCTCTTTCAACCCAAACTATTCTGTTATTCTAAGACTCTTCTCTGCTTATTTCCCACCACTGACTGCAGAGGGACCCTGCAAAATTATGGATCACTGCTCACTGCAGCAATCGAGTGGCTCATGCTGAGCTTTGAGCTTCGCTGGTTATCCACATAACTAGCTGATGCTACCCAGAAAAAAGGTGTCGGTGACTGTAGTGTGTGGGGGAAGGTGTCCCTCTCATGTCACTGGGGAAGAGGCACAGTCTGCACTATTCAACACAGCCACAGGATTTTCTCAAAAAGGTTTGGGTTTTGAAAGCCTTCTGTAGCTGTCCCTTCCTTGAGAAGGGAGGAGGAATTCCGAGTGAAACAACCTCCTGGTGAGCAGGTTTGTCTGCTCTTCGTCAGTGCCTGGTGAGTGTCTATCCTGTTGCACCAGGGCTGCACACAGAAGCCCTGTAGGAAAACAGTTCTCTCACCCAGAACAGGCCATCGTAAGCTGGGCAGTTCATTCTGTAGGCACTTTATTTTGTGCACAAGAGAGCTTGTGTGTTGTAGCTTGGGCAGTTAATTAAGAACCGAGAGCACTTTTCCTGGGGCAATATGCTTGTTCCTTAGAAAGGGTAGTTGATATTATTTATGACTTGCATTGCTCTAACAGCTTGCTGGCAAGAAGAGAAGTCCCACTTTTCCCTCCCTGCATTGACACCAGCCCTGGCAGCCCTCTGAGCTGGCTTTGCTCCCTGAGCTGGCAGAGGCAACCTCCTTAAGTCCCAGGGGAGCAGAAACTGGGAGCAGGAGGACCCCTTGACTGGGAGCCATGGCAGAGGGAAGGGAGCAGAGAGCTACTGGTTCACATCAACTCCAAGGTGCAAATTTCCTTTTGGTGCTAAACAGAGGTGAGATGAAACCTGCTTGAAACATTTTGATCTGGCTTCTTGGCATACACAAACAACAATAAAGCTGCTTATGGCATTATTGTCCCGCAGGAGACCTTCCTCATTCTCTAGACAGGATGGGCTGTCCAAAACTCTGTTTCATTCACTCTGTTTCATTGATGCATATTAGGCAAGAAACATGGGCCAAAGAGACATACAATTAAGTAATGAACCACCATTATAAAAATAGGCACCAACTGTCAAAGTTAAGGAAGAAAGCACACTTTTATTTCTTCAATTGCTTGAGCTGGGAAGCATTTTCATTGGGAAATATGTCCTTTTGCGTGTAGCTTATAGTGTAATTTGGTTTTGAGAAACTGCCTCAAACAGAGTGTTTTACCAAACCAATGCCCAGTTGTGCACAAGCTTACATGAGGCTGCATCACCAAGGCACCCAGCCTGAAAAACAGTCATGTGTTTTAGCTAATTGATATTGTGCTGCCTGCACCATTTCAGGGCCAAGGAGTGTTGTCAGCACCTGCTGTAGCTCTGGTTAATGGGTATGAACTTCTTCACGTGTGTCAACTCAACATCTTGGCACATGTTTTGAGGACTGAGATTTTAAACTGAAGCACTTGTAGTGACCAGTAGTATCATGTAAGTATTTTTGTGGATCAAAACTCACCTCCTGTAAGTGCTTATTTAACCTATTTCTTTGACCCAGAAAACATAAGTTTTGTGCATATACGGCATCACTGAGTATCAAGATTTATTGTTTTTTTCTGAATATGGGGTATTTTTCTTAAATCTCTTGCCCGTGAAGAATAGGAACATCTTAAATTCCATAAAAACCAAAAAAGTGATTATTCCAAACCTAACTTGGTTTGGTTGTAAAGAAAAACTCAAAACCAGGCTGCAGTCTGTGGGTGCAGTAGCAGAAAGCAAACCTCACCAGGGCCGCTCACCTGCAGGAACCACTCCCAGCACCCGCTCTACCTCTTCTTGTCTCAGTACCAACTAACACCAAGTGGTTTTAATGCCTCTGCACAAAATCCAGGATTTTACAGGCAGGAACTCAGCCAATGACACAAAGAACATATTCACACAGGCATGTCGTGGCATGACAGCACCAGGCAGAAAGTAGGTGTTCAGAGGGAATGAATGGCACAGAGCAAGGCACCTGCTCCACACCCCTGCCCTGAGGAATTGTCCTTCTGGAAGGCCCTGCAGTCCCACCAGCTGGGCAGGACCTGCAGGCACTGGGTGTGGATGAGCTGGGCACCAGACAGCTGCTACAGGCACCAGCAGGCTGTACCCTGGGCAATGCTCCAGACAGTGTCCGTGCAGGGGTGCAGGGGGAGATGGGGGTGCATTAATGCACCAGTGCACACCTTTTCCGGGAATGCTGCTGCAGAGGTTCTGAGCAGCATTCCACCTCCATCCCATCACCATGGACGATGCTGCTGCTAGAAGCTGCTACTTTAAGCCTGATGCTACAAAAAATCCTGACAGTCATCACCTGTACTTTGGTGCAGCTTGTGTTTAGAAAAGCCAGATAACATGGAATCGTGGCTTTGCTTGTGATCCTGATTTCTTGCTGCAGTGACGCTGTGACTTGAGTCTGGGGGCAGCAGTCAGAGGTTCTCCAAGAGCGTGCTGTCTGTGCTGCCTGCACTGCCTGCTCCCAAAATTTCTGCCTACCTCCTTGGCTGTGCTGGCTTCCAACCAGCAAGGATAATACATGTCACTGGTTTTTAACACAGATGGAGTATTTATAGTTTAGGGCTTTTGTATTCTCTTCCATAGCTTAATTAGCAATATAATTTCCTGTTGCTCTCCCTGTACTTGTGGGAATGGAGAAGAATAGCAATTACTGTGAAAAGCCAGGGGCAGTAGGGGGAAAGGAAGAAAAACAGAGAGAGACATACACAGAGCCATTTCTTTGCAAGTGGCATAACACGGAGATGGCTCTGAGCTGCTGTCAGCGGCAGGGACCGTCTGCAGTGGGTTTATGAGGGAGTAATGACTCATTTCGACTTCAGAAAGGTTCCCGTATTGCATAGGAAGAAATCTCATACATATTGAAATAAACTGCATTACCAGCACAGCCTACAATAGAATTCTTTCACATTTGAAGAAAAAGGATCTAAACAATACAATAAAGGAAATCTGAACAGCTGTCAATGCCCTAAAATAATCCTGTTACTATAAGCGTTCAAAGGCCATACTGTCTAAGAGGCTGTACAAACATGAAAGACCAGATCTGTGCACTGAATGTAGTTTATGGCAAAGTACAATAAGGAAGGTGAAGGAAAAAATGAGAAGCAGTGATACAGGGAAAGAGGTCCACAGCAAAGAGGTCACGAAACACAGTGCTCCTGTGGAGGGAACAGCCTCAGCATCTTCCCTTCCCCTGAGCAGGTATTTCTCATAAAAAACCCTTCTCCTGTCACAGGCAACCAGATTTACACTGGCACATAGCATATTTATATCACTCCAGAGGCTTTTCTCCTGACCCCTGTGAAGTGCACGGGCTGCAGAGAGCCCTCCACCTCAGAGCTGTGGCTCTGCTACTGTAGGGAAAGGGGCTATAACTGCAGTTTTGATTTTCCTTGGGCATGGCAGTGCTCATGGAGCTGAGCTGCTTTCCTGGCTGGCTTCTAGCTCAGTGTTGACTGAGTTATTTCATAAATCCTGCCTCCCTCCAAAACTGAGAAAACAATGAAGCCTCCATCTACATCAGTATTAGAAAAACCATTATAGCTTGACATATTTTTTATATATATATATATACACACATATACATATATATGTGTGTGTGTGTGTGTGTGTGAATTGCCTCCCACAACACTTCTCTCTCATGAGGTGGATAAAACTGTTTTCATCTATGAGAAGGCATGAAAAGGGAGGTGGAAACAATTAAAATTAACCAAAAGTCACCATAGCAGCAGAGTTTTGACAGCAATCCTGCACCCCGTGCCTTGCTGCTTAGCTTCAACCTCTGCACAGACACCTTCTCCCACAGCATCCTTGGCCCCTGCTACAGCAGCTGCCAGCTGAGTTAGAATTCATATTTTAAGCAGTTCTTGTTCAAGCAATTATATATCTTACATTACTATCTTGGAATTATGCACACAACGAAGGCACAGCTCCCTTTACTGCTGCCCTTTGCATCCTCCCAAGTGTCATTGAGAGCTGTGAGGAAAAAAATTTAGAGAACAGTTTAGGAAAACTGAGCATCTGCATGTTTATGAATGAGAGAGAGAGACCTGGTAAAGCCATGCTTGTCCGCAGGCATTGTTTGTAAACATTTTCAGGATGAAAATGAAAAGGCAATTGCAGGACAGGTGTGAGCACCCTGCAGCAAATCCCCAGGCAGGGCTCAGGCAGGAACACTGAGCTACAGCTACACTTTTCTTCCAGCTCCCTGCTCATGCAACCCACGTGCTTTGTGCCTAAATCTGTGTGATGCCTGGTTTGTTACAGACATCCCAGGTCACAGCTCTGTAAGGCAGCCTTCGTTTCAGATGTGTCTGTACAGATATACATGCACACACTTATACAGAACAGGAGGTCCTGGGAGTGCTTCAGCAAACCTGGGACTGCCCCTGTACTACTCTGAAAGGCCCAGAGATAACCCACAGGGCTGAATGATTGCTCACCCTGCCCCAAATACCTTCTGCAGCTGGGCAAGCAAAGGCTCTGGGCTTGAACACACTGCCCAGTTTATGCTTTGCATGGTGTGTGTAAAGTCCCTCCCCTCATCCTACATCCCCTACCCCTGATCACAGAATCACCTCAGCCAACAACAAACTAGAGCTAGAAGCAGTTTCCTTAGGCACAGACAGGGACAGATGCACCTTGGGCATTTGGGTGCACATCAGGCATGGAGAGGGCATTTGGGAATGTTTAGGCAGCACACCCAGGCCACAGGTGCCTTTGCGGGGGCAGCTGGGCCATGGGCAGCCCACACACCTGGAAGAGGGCAGGGGATGCTGGGGGTGAGGGCGCCGGGGGTGGGGGTAGGCAGCGTTTTCGCCTTCCTTCAAGGCACTCTTTATATAGCTGGTTACATAAAGCTGTGCAATTTGGCTCCTGTTGGTAGAGAAATGCAGGCGTAGGAGTACTGGTACACCAAAACTGACTGTAAAAGTCATCTGTGGGGTTTGGTTTCTTTTCCCCTGTCATTCTCCACTAATCTCTAGAACAGTCACTGCTAACTACTTAATAAAAAAGAGAATACCTTAGCAGTAAGTTATGGCATGCCTCCAAAACCTGAGCTGGCAACAGTAGGATGATCCCTGTACCATTTTCCAGACATGCCCATACTAAGGGCTCACAGGGGCAGCACCACAGCGTTCACCCCCTTCCTGCAGTGGGGGAGATCAGGGGTGGAAGAGGGTGACAGTGAGCTCAGAGGGGCCCATCTTCTCCCACCCCTGAGGAGCTGCAGTAACCGGGGGTGAGAGAGACGAGGAGCTGTTCCCCTCTGTCCCTTTTTCCCCTGGTGCTGACAGTTCCTTGGCCACAGGGAAGGGTGAACATAGGGTTTTGGGCTTGGAACAGCAGTGGAAAAAGCACCACTTCCCCCAGACTTGACACTGATACGTATTTATGTGATATGTTTTGCACCCAAGATGCAGCCCAGCTCTGCCGTGCCACTGCACATCATCGCTGCTGTCTCCTTCAGGGAGTGCATTTTCCATAATGAAAATCAATTGTGTTGAAAATAGGGATCCGTGCAGTGCAGCATCACGTACAAATGAACTTGTAATCGCGGCCAGCACCGTGCTGTGAGCCAATTACTCATTACATGGGTCACTTCCAGCTCTCATTATGCACGAGGGGCTGCACAGTGCAAGGCGAGGCCGTGGAGCGGCTGGGTGCTCACAGGGATCTCCCAGCACACACACAGGGCTCCAAAGTGCTCCCACACCTGCTGCAATAGCAGGGTTGAAGTGGTGGCAGACATGTACAGGGCTTTCACTAAATTGTCCCTCAGGTGGGTCCCACCTGGTTGTTTGACATCAGTCTTAGCTGTTAATCAGCTTTGCAGCGGGTAATGCTGTTTCTGAAGTCTAGAGTTCCCAATTTCTCACACCCAGCAGGTACCTCACCTTTCAGTATATTAAGGGGGCATATGAGAAAGACAGAGACGTTTTACCAAGGCCCCTAGTGAAAGGAGGAAGACTGGCAATTTTAAGTTAAAGGAGGANGGGATACAGTATGCACAGCTCTGGGGTGGGACAGCAGCAGGCTCCCTGGTTGGCAGTGAGCCATACCTTACCCAGTTGCTGTCAGGGTACCTCNGAAGTCTAGAGTTCCCAATTTCTCACACCCAGCAGGTACCTCACCTTTCAGTATATTAAGGGGGCATATGAGAAAGACAGAGACGTTTTACCAAGGCCCCTAGTGAAAGGAGGAAGACTGGCAATTTTAAGTTAAAGGAGGATAGGTTTAGATTATATATTAGGAAGAAATTCTTTTCTATGAGGGTGGTGAGGCACTGGAACAGGTTGCCTGGAGAAGTTCAAATGCCCCATCCCTAGCAGTGTTCAGTGCCTGGCTGGATGGAGCTCTGAGCAACCTGGTCTTGTGGAAGGGGTGTTGGACTAGATAATTTTTGAAGGTCCCTTCCAACCCAAGCCATCTTGTGATGCTACCCCACACAGGTACCCAACCAGCACAAGTTAATCCGGTCACAAGCTGCCAGGTGGCATCTAATCCTTACCTGGGCTGGAGGGTTCACACAAAAGATGGAAGACCTGTCCATGCACAGGCTTGACTCAAGTATCACCAGTGGAGGCACTTTCACATGTTGTTAGGGCTGTCTCTTCTCACGGGTGCTGGCTTCCTTAGTCCTAATGCACTCTGCATCATGCCAAACTGAAAAAAAAAGATGTCTCAGAGCTCAGACATGGCTCCCTGTGAGCTGGCAGCAGGCAAGCAGGGCGGCAAGCACTGTACTTGAGGCTTCCTGTGGGCAGGATAAGTAGAGGGGTGGGGGGGCTGGGGGGGGAGGTGGGTACAGTATGCACAGCTC
>VZRM01005050.1:649061-740407 GCA_013397955.1 Grantiella picta | reverse complement strand
CCCCGGGACGGCGGACAGGCCCCGGGACGGCGGACAGGCCCCGGGACGGCGGACAGGCCCCGGGACGCGGGACGGCCGCCGCTCGCAGGAGCAGCTCCAGGCCTGCAGAGCAGCGCTCGGGTCCCGGGGGTTCGCGCCGGCAACTCGGCGAGCCGCGGCAGCACTGCCTAGGAGGACACGGTGCTCTGCCGTGGGAGCTCGGAAAGAAACCCACACCTCCTCCTGATGAACAAAGGAAAATCTAACAGATCTAAAAAGTGCCGGAACCCAAGCATCATCTTTCTGTACGAGAATTAGGTGTCAGGAAGGCCAGTTAAAAACACGATAGAGGATCTTTGGCAACTCCAGACGTCCTGCACTTAAGTGTTTAACACACCAGCTGTGTGTTGTAGAAGCAAAGACCCTGCTCCCAGCTCCTAGATAGGCTAACAGGGATACGGTCTTGGAGGATGTGAACTAGATTTCTCTCAGGCCAAACTACACCCAGAAACAGCCTCCAACCACTAACCAGTGCTCCAGTCCCCTAAATTTTAAGCATTGCAGGCCTGTGGCTGACACCAAGAAACAATGGACTACAGCAAAAATCTTATCCCTTACCACACCTAAATCAGTCTAGAAGTGCTGCTCATCCTTTTTTGATATTGTCAGCTCAAAGCACAGCTGCTTGGTATAAGCACTACAGTTACAGAACTTTTAATCTTTTCACTGGGACTGACTTGCTCATGTTAGAAAAACAAACAAACCAAAAAAAACCCAAAAACCCCAAACTAAACAAAAAGGAAAAAAAAAAGCTGTTTCTCCTTAAGAACACTTGTTTTATTTGTGTTCTCCTCTCATTCTTAAATCGTGGCCTGAAGCAACTATGGGTAAAGTCGTACTGGCAAACAGAAGAAAAGTTTGTTTAGGTAAAGGAAACATCCTATCTTTAAAGACCCAGAGCTGTCCAATCACCACTGTTTATGTTTGAAGTGATTTTTTCAAACTCTAAGGAGCAAGATGATACTGTCTCTGTATGAGTGTGAAGAAATTTGAGAGAATGGACAGACAGCATCTGAGTATTTTTAAACTAGTATCACTGTATCAAAAAGTGCTTCATGTAAGCAGAGTGGTAATCAGGACTTCACCCAATGCTACATTTGGCTATCAGATCAAGGATGGCAGATGACTAGAAATGTCTGATTCAACCACACTAGGTAAGGCATTTCCCTGCAAAGTATGACAAATGAAAAATTACTGAGCACAAAGACAGTAAAAGAGTGTTCTGGGCTTTGAAAAGCATTCAAGAGAAGGGAAATTACTGACAGAGAAAATGCTCCAACAGAGACAAAATATTTTAACTGGAGAAGAGAGAGCATGTGGCACTTACGTAAAAGCATGAAAACGGGGATGATGCTAGCAGGAAAACAGGAATAGCTGAAGTTATTCTTAGCATATCTACAAAATAGAATTTTTAAACAACCGAATCTTTCATTAAAGGATGATCTGAGTAAATTTAAAAGTCCTTATATGGAATTTGTGAGGAGGACATCTTATGGGAATGTAATTGTGCAATAAATGACAACAAGTGAAAAAAGGTTTTTTATTTCTCAGTGTTTCTCCACTGTCAATACTGTCCTTTTGCTGCAACATGTTGCAAAAAAACTCTCTGCCTTTTCCATTTTAAACAGCTACAATATTTACAGGCTGTTTCCAATAACACACGCAGACACATACACGCTCACAGACACGCAGGTACACATATCCCTATCCCTGGCAAGGTAATCGTTTGCTGGTAGAGGCAATATATATTTTCATTGTCCATTAAAAACCAAAGCCATTCTCTCTCGTTTATGCTCTACTCCCCTCTCCATTTCCTAACCAGCAGCTATTGCCAAGCTTTCAGGGCTCTCTGTGTAAGTAGTTACATATCCAGCTATTGATTGCCATTTTTCAAAGTTGCGGCCTAAGTGTACTGGGATTATCTATTCAAACTGTACATACCAGAAGTCATAAAAATTGCTCATATTCAAATGTTCGTGATCAAGCAATGTAGATATACTTCCAAAATCTTTTGGGGCAGCCATCTTAATCACCTTTTTAGAAATATGCATATCATGCTGGGTTGAAACAAGTCACATGCTTTACCTTCCACCAAGGTTTTATGTACCCATTTTTACTAAGGCACCAGGAATTACCAGTATAATTTCTGAAAGAGTCCAGCGCCACTGAATGTACTGCATTAGATTATCAAATAGCAAGCCAGACAAGAAAAGAATAGATGCCTATATAATAGGTATAAAATTCCTTAATAAAATTAAGTACATAAAACCTGTGGTGGTACAACCCCAAATCCAAGTCGAATAATATTGTTAATGGTAAAAAATGCAATTTATCCAGCTCCGTTCTGTGAACAGAAAGTTCTGTAATTGAGAAAGATCTTTAAAGCAGTGTCTGTTATCTGCACTCCTAGGTTGCATGGTGGTGTGTGTATTACCAGTGAAAGCTGGATCAATCATAAGGCCTCTCTTCCCTGCTCCTCGTCCAAATCCAGACAAAGCTTTATGGCCTCTTGCCAAAGGCACGGACCTATGCCACAAGTCTTCATCTGTCACCTCACCAGTCATCCAGGCTTCTCAAAGAGTTCTTCAGTTCCCAAAGGCATGGTGAATGTGGGATGATAAATGACTAATGCTAACTGCACTCCTGACCAGAAAACTGACATCACCACTCAGAAGTATGCCAGATGTCCCAGACAAAGTAGCTGTAGGACCATCCAGCCTACATGGAATTACCTCAAAAAATAATCATCACTATCATCTTACCTAAACTCTGAAACCATTTCACATCTACTGGACCATGAGAGAGATCCCCAGAATCCATCACTAGTATTATACACTGCAAGCAGCACAGAGTCTAGGTGTCATCAGTGGTGTCACATACACAGCTCCAGGTTTTTGTTTTAATCAAAATATTTTAAAATATTTCACAGAGAAGTGAAATGGGAAGAGGTTTCAAAAAATCAGGTAGTAGCCGTTTTTACTAACAATCTGATTAGTGGGGTTTTCAAGATGTTTTCTGCAACGGAATGTTTTAGGGAGAACTCCTTACATATGTACACATAGATACCACCTCCAAAGAAATCTGAGAGAAAGAAAATAGATTGGGATCCACCTGGAAGCTGCAACAGTGGGACTTAACTGGAATGTTCTCATGGCAAGAGAATATAAAAATGCAAGTGGACAGAGCACAAGCAATCATCTATAAGGGTTTTCATGAAAGTCTAGGAAGATCTACAAAATCTGCTCTATGGTAAGGTCAATTTGTACTGACAGGACTAATTTGAAAATAACCATAATTTCCATCATTAAAACAGGAGAAAAATACTACACATCAAGACAAAGGCCAAGAAAATAAAAGATGAAATTATCTCCATCCAGAACAGAGGTTTCCACAGACACATCTATCCTGGGGAGAGTGTGCCCACATGACCAAGAAGGCCAATGGCATCCTGGCCTGTATCAGAACAGTGTGGCCAGCAGGACTAGAGAAGTTTCTTCCCCTATACTCAGCACTGGTGGGGCTGCACCTTGAATGCTGAGTCCAGTTCTGGGCCCCTCAATTTAGGAAGGATGTTGAGATGCTTGAACATGTGCAAAGAAGGGGAACAAGGCTGGTGAAGAGTCTGAGGCACAAATCCTATGAGGCTGAAGCAGCTGGGGGTGTTCAGCCTGGAGAAAAGGACACTCAAAGGTGACCTTATCTCTCCACAACTCCGTGGAAGGAGGATGTAGTCAGGTGGGGGTCAGCCTCTTCTCCCAGGCAACCAGTGACAGGATGAGAAGACACAGCCTCAAGCTGTGCCAGGAGAAGTTCAGGCTGGACATTAGGAAAATGTTCTTCACATAAAGAGTGACTGGGCATTGGAATGGGCTGCCCAGGGAAGCGGCACAGTCACCAACCCTGGGGGATGCTCAAGAAAAGACTGAATGTGGCACTTAGTACTATGGTCTAGTTGAGAAGGTGGTGTTAGGTCATAGGTTAGACTCTATGATCTCAAAGGTCTTTTCCAACCTAGTTAGTTCTGTGTGATTCTGAGTTAGAAGAAAACAAACACTTTTGTCACACTGCACACTGAAAACTAAAGACAAACTCAGTACAAACCAACATACAATCATATATGAATCTTAGTAAGTTCAGGAAAAAATTTAAAGAGTTGATTTTCTAAAGCCTCATGGAAGAGTGAAATTTCAACTAGGTGACTTCTGCTGAGCAGATCTGGAATAGGTATGAGCACTGCGTGGATGGCTTCACAACAGATGTTAGCTGAGTATCTGAAAGGAAGTGGTAACCTGGTAGCTGGCCACATTAAACTCAATCTCCTGAAGAGAGCACACCAAAAGCCTTATAATTTATGAAAAATAGAAATATTTATCAATTCTCTTTGTCCCCTAAAAAAAAGGTGTCTCTCTCTTTGCTGTGTCTGCTGTCTGCCTATCTACTTCCAGGCAGATACACATGGGCTCTATAATTTCCATGTTAACAAGCCATTAATTCCTATCACGCTATTACCAGCAATGGACATTGTCCTTACCTTGCCCCAAAAAGAGTGAGAGATTGTTGAGTCAGGGTTAACATACTGAAAGTTGTTTCAGTCAAGTTTAAAAGAAACCAAAACAAAAGCAGAAAAACCCCTTAACTATGTATTTTGGTATTCAGTCATGTGTTTACCTCAAGGCTTCAGTCCAAGGGGGAAAAAAAAAACCAACAAACCCCTGTGCAACTATTGTCAAATAGGGACTTATTTTCAAACAAACCTCTCCCTTTGAAATGAAGCAATGCTCCTAGTAATACAGAAAACCCAGAGGGTAAATTATTTAACAAGAGTATTTACCTGAAAGACATAGAATAAAACCTTAACTAAAATACCTTCAATTCAAAATGTACATATTTTCTTCGTTCCTCCTAGCAGCATTACCAGACTGCTACGGAATTTTCATCTGCTGTACTATATTTTCACACATGTAGGAGATGAATTCAACTACTCTATAATGGGTACATATGATAAACAATTTTGCTGTTCCACATAGCTTTTAAGGGTGGCATATCCAGAACTGTGCATTTATACAATGGTTAAATGGGCCTGCATAGAAATAAACCGAATAGTAATATGCAACTGTAAGATGCACAGCATTTTGAGGACAAGTTTGCACAGTACGTGATGCAAGCAAGATCTCAGTAGCATTCACTGGGAACAGTAAGTGGAATTGAGTAGCTACCAGGCACACAGACTTACCCCTTCATGGCTAGATGGTATACAGTGACTTGAGCGGGAATACCAGTGTTTCTTAGGTAGCTGTTTCTTCCTTTGTCTTCCTTTTTTTTTCTTATCCCACAGAATAATTTCACTCTTACATTAGGTATGTAATGGACAATGTTTCTCTGATGTCAGAGAATTAATTACAATAACCTCTGTGGTATATCAGAAGTTTCTTCTGGTTATAATACATATAAAGAAGTGGAGGTGACTGGGAAGAAGATGGCTGCTCCCAAAAGCTAGAACTGTATGCAATTTCCCCACAGAGTCCTATATAATTACAGGTCAGAAACAGGAAACAATCACAGCAGGTACATTTTCTTCTTACGGATTAAGAAAAGTGAGTCATAGGAACTGCAAGTCAAGAACAAACCAGTTTCCCTCTCACACTCCCATGATAGTTCTGAGTTACTTGTTTCCCTGAATACACACTTTTAAAAAAATACAATAAAACCTAGGATATGTAACACATGAATAATTCAACTTCACAGTTATAAATACTCAAATTACACTTACATAGAATATATAATCACAGAAAATAAAATTCAAGTCATAGAAAAGAATGAAGACTAAAGGGAAAGAAAAGGCAAGGTGGTAAAAGTGATACAAGTTTTGGGCTGTGCCTTCTATAAAAGATCTTTAAAAGTAGAAGTCAAATTTTGTTGGGTTCTTTCTTTTGTTTGGGGAGTTTTGTTGTTGCTGTTTTTTCTTTTTAAATTGGATAGAATAAAAAAATATCTTCAAGCATCTGTGAAGTAATCATGGACCTGCACCTCCCACTACAAAACTAAAACCACCGTGTCTGCCAGAGAAGAGCCAGTGAAACAACACAGCCAGCTCTGGGTGTAAAGAAGCAAAGTAGCTATGATTAGTGAAGGGAGGACACACGGAAAGTCATACTGGAGCCCACTTTAAAGCTAGATGTGTTGTACAGGCTTGAGGTACCACTGCCACCACAATAAAGTCTGATGTAGTACAGGGATACTCAGGTGCTTTTCTACACATTTGTTATTTTACCATTTATTGTGAAGAGGATGTAGCAAATGCACTTGTACGAAATACAGAACATAGAACCAAACCCATGGCACAGCCCTTACCATCAACATGTATATGGAGAGGGAGGGGATTAATCCCAAAGGCAATTTAAATAATGGTATTTTATATACTTATATTTATATATATACATAAATGTTCTCAGCAATCTCAGGGTTGTTTTTAGTGCATTGCTGTAAAAAAATTAGTGCAGTTCTCATTAATGTTTAGCTCATAAGGAATAAGAATCTATACATCTGTTCAGTCTCTTCTTGCCACACCTGAAACCCTTACACTGTTTCACCAAACTGAAGGTTTGTAGTCAATTTCTTAAAATAAGGTGGATGAATTCCACGCACTCTGTGACAAGACATGGCAATTTTTGGCAAAACAATTAGAAAAATATGAGGTGCTCTGATCTTAGAACTGAAAAGTTTGTTGATTTAAAGCATTATGCAATGCATAACAAAATTTATAAACAAAAAGATATGTCTCAACAAATCTATCCTTCATGCAAGTGTTTCTTCAGCAGCTAACAACTTAAAAAAATTTCTTACACTTGTTTATTTGGGGAAAGGGACTTAGACAAATCTGTGTTTCAAGTCCTTTCCTACAACCGGACCAAAGTTTCATGTCCTGGGAGCTGCTTCTCCTGGACCCTTCTCTCTTCTGAACCATTGGAGAAGGGGAAGTTTCAGTCTCAAAGAGATTTACACTTCAGCCCCAAGTTCAAGGACTCCAGTTTCAACAACAGCAACATATTTATCTTCAATTTGAACCAGCAGGATGGTTTTATCTATATGTGACCGACTACTTGGATCTCTGCTGCAAGGCACCCAGCGGTGAATCACCTGGGGGAAAAGAAAACAACAAAGTATAATAAAATGTAACGTCCCTAGGGAGAGCTGTCATATCAGAGTTGTGGCTGATAATTCAAGACCCTTAGAGGCCCAAAGGAGCAAAAATATAGGTGCTATACTGACTTAGTTGCTCATTTTTCAGTAACAACATACCCACAGATAAGCTGCACATTGACCTCTTGCTGAAGATCTGCAGCTTAAAATCATATTCAGGTCTTTTACAACCATTTGGGTCATAAAAACCCTCTAGGATCATGGAGTCCAACTGAGAGAACAGCCACCTTACCTGAGAGCAGCCAGTCTGATTTAGATTTCAGTAGGAACAAACAACTCAACCCAAACCAGAACCAAGCAGCTCATCCAAAGCGAGTAACAACTGAAAAAAGTGCATACATACAGATGCAGGATATTTTGATGTTCAAATTGTAATAGTCTTAAAATACCTCAGTGTTGTGCAGCACAGAACTGCAGTTTATCAGGAGTCAGGTGTAAACTACTGTATCTTCTAAGCTAAAGCCCTTGCCCTAATTTTGTTCCCTATGCACTGTGAATTCAAGGTTGATCTTCTAAATTAAATTCTTCAAAGATAACTTAAAATTAAAAATATTACAAAGAAGAAGGCGTTCAGAAACAGTGCTGCAAATTACTGTACCATACTCCCTTGGACCTACAGAAATCAGGTACTTTGATCTGCTGCTTCCAAGTCTGGTATCAACTGCCAGAAGGTCCCCTTTCCATACAGGCCGTTGTATGACCTTGCAGATCTCTGCTTAGCTGCCTCCATAAAGATACACCCTCAATTTCTGGGCGCCCCAAAGGAACCATAAGGATGCTCCACTATCATGGGTCTAAGTATCATCAGCTTCATAGAAATAAAATTATCTCAAATTTTCCAATTGTGAGAAAAGAATGCTTAATTGAAGACAAAGTAATTCAAAAAGCAAATAAAACTAATTTTAAGTCCACGATAGTAAATTTTTCAAAAGTCATAAAGACATAAAGGGAAAAAAAGGACAGAAAACCCCAAGTGACCTGTATCTTTCAATATCAAATCCAAGAGACTCACTTAATCTTCACTATACACAGCTGACAACTTCCCTAACACTGGGTGAAGGACATTTAGGTTTGTCCACTTCATGAGATCTATGCTGCATAGACACAGGGAGAGCATTTTAGCCAGGGAAGCATGGCATCTTTAGCTCCCTCTTTGATGCAACAGTGTGATATTTAAATAGTCTGTTCAAGTCTGACTTCAAAGTGTGTCCATATAAACTTTTTATGCTGCTCTACAGAATGAAGCCAGAAATATCCTATCCACAGGCATAATAAAACATTTTCCAATGAAGTCCCAAGTACTACATCCTTGTTGTCCAACTTAAAATTGGTGCCTTTGAGATAGCTAAGGGCATCAGTATCATGACTCCTTAAAAACTGTGTATATACAAAAACTTTGTACATAGATTAAAACTCATCATTGCAATATGCACATACTCAGTTTTACCATCTGTTCTATCATGACTGGCATTTAAGTGGTCCCTTTAAATGATTGATAACATGCAAAATTATGTCACTAGATAGTCAAGAGGTGGTAAAAATCTCTTGGAGGAAAAGGGTTCTTCTATGTCCCAGTATTACTTCTCATATAAAGATAATGCCGGGCATACCTTCTCAAAATCTGGACAAAGTAGCTACATTACAAACAGGACCACTAAAAGTCATTTTCCTGAAGAACTTTTATAATGCCTTATAGTTACATTGTACCGCATACTTAGCAAGATAAAAAGCTAAGTTAGGAAAAATGTTCTTTTCTACGTAGCAAAGTTTTAAACCATTGAGTGCTGAACTTCATACTGAGAGGTAAACTGCTTGATGAGCAGCAAGTCAGCAGGTAAGAATAATTTCTGCCTATTTGCAGAAAGGACCGCAGCCATGGGATCAGAAAGGGAAGACTGTCCTAAGAGCTTTACTGATACTAGTATGTTTAACCACAAGCAGCAGAAGCAGGCAGTGCAAAATATGTAATCAAGTCAAATCCTTTCCTCCTGATCACACTCAGGATAATCTGGTGCTTTTCCCCCTTTCTCGCTAGGTTAGAAGATGCTCTTCTAAAAAAAATGTATGCTGTACCAAAAATAGATGAGAAGCATTTGGAACAGCAGCTTACTCTGACCTTTAAATCCTCTTGTTTTAATCTTTCTATAGCATCAATCACTGTACATGTCAGTGCACTGCAACTGACTAACTCACAAACTCCTGAAAAAAAACTGTCCAGTGATACCAGGCAAGAGGACATGTTTCAATATAACCCTTTACATTCACCAACTTTACAACATTCTTGATCTACAACAGTATATCTAAACCCAACATAACTGAACATTTACAACAGCATTCTACTCACAGGTGTTACCTACAGTGTAACCCTACTATCTTAAGAGCAGACTGTCAATTCTGACAGATTCCTTTCATTAATAATTGTGTTTCCAGGGCCCTTTCTTCATGTACATGTAACAGCAAGGTAGATTCAGCATACACTGGGATACTGGTGTATCTCCATTTCTTACCTGAAGTTTGCACATAAATCCTTAGTAACATGGACTTTCAAAGGGCAAAATCTATCCCTAAATGCAATTTATAATCCCTCCAACTGAGGTAAGCAGTCAAAGAAATTTCTCAAAAACTGATACATTCAAAACAAAAATACAGTTGTATTGATGAACCAATGCAGACACAGTGTCAGTGACTCTCTCCTCTATCACTGAAAGAATACTGGAGCATCTCTACAGACACTGAGATCTTAAAAAAAACTGTACACCTCAGTAAAAATCAAAAAACTTCAAAGACAACACTGGATTTTTTTGCTTATAAAAAGAGCTTAAATTGGGAGATAAGTTTTCTAGCCAATGCAGTGAATTTTTGTAAAACATAGATGTAACATCCCCAGGTAAAAGAGACAAATTTCAAGTCATAGGTTTTCACAAGTTTTAGTTAGAACAGACTTCCTTATTAAAAGAAAGGAAACACCTATCATGTATCTATTATATAATAAAGAGACATCTATAGACAATCTTATTTGGTTCTATTTTGATCACAATAATTTAAAACCAAATACTGTTAATCTTTCAATTAAGGACTTGTTAGTAAATTGATCTTCCTTATTTGTTCAGGGATTGACAGTTTAAAGAAAGGAAAATGAAGGCTGGATGAATGAGTGCAATGGCTGAGAGAATGACAAGAGCTGAAAGAAGGCAAGGAAGGAGAGGTGGCTGACAACACTTGAAACATCATCCCACATCTTTTGTGGAGAGTTGCAGAAATATCCCTCTGCTTCAAACTAGGATTCTAGACCTGCTCTTCCAGCAACAGTGACTCTGGGGACAGCTGCTGATCTAACTTAACTACTACATTAATCTTTGGCATTAACGTATAGGCAGACCACCACAGAATCAAGACACTGCCTTTTTTTAAGGTTAGCTTGTCAACTTCTAAGCAAAACTTACATGGCCTTCCATGCCTTCCTGAGGACTCCAGTCTTTCCAGCTGTTTCTTCCAGCTTTTAGCCGTATCACCTCATCTGGCCACTGCAGCTCTTTCCTTTTTGACACGTTGATCCCTTCCAGTACTTGACTGGGATCCATTAACTAAAAGTAGGAATTGAGTTTTGACTGTTAGTTCAGCCAAAATTTAAAAGAAACAGATAAACTGTAACTTTTTGCATAATTCCAGATAACTGACTGAAACTGAAAATTTCAGTTTCAAAAATTAAAAAAAAAAACCCATAGAAATTGATTTCTGACCAATTTCAAGCTTGGAAACTTGAGCTCCAGGCTCTCCAAGCCCAAACAGCACTGAATTTGGAAATGATGCTGTGGCTTCAGAAACAGCTGACAATATGCCAGCTCACTGAAGCAACAGCTCTGGTTCCCTTCTCCCCTTCTTTCAGTTACACTGGCTCAAAGCAGGGCTGGGGAGCTGGCACAACATAAGCATTGGCAGAACACAGTCTAGTAGCAGGGAAAAGTTAAGTGATGACGAGCTGTTAAAATCGGCTCATTACTTCTTACAGAGTATCTTAAGAAACATGGTCTTGGAGAACTCATTGTTAGGCAGAAGTAGTATTTATCTACCAGCACGGTTAGTTGAGACCCACCCCATATTTTGAAGTAAACTGGCCTTTCCACAGGGCATGCAGGAGAAAACTCCTGAAAACTTCTTCCTATTTAAGGACAGAGAAAACTCCATAATGTTCACTATCCAAGGCCATAATGTCCATTTTATCCTCCTCACACAGAGGATTAGTAAGCAGCTTCATAAAAGGGCCCTGGCCTGCAAATGAAAGCTACTAAGCACGGACCTGAAAAAATAACTTGGCTCACTATGATGCAATTTACTAAGGATTACTCTAAAATGAGGTGGTATCAGCAAAAAAATCATGTTTATTATGACCTAACCTCTTAAATACAATTCTTGAGGTTTCCCACTAGTATAATGCCAAAGACACGTATGTAGAGCTAATAAAAACTGAGACAGCAAGAATACAAATTCCTGGATTTTCACAAAACAAGTAAGGCTGCCATGATTAACTTAGTCAATAGTGTACTGCTTCCTGCTCAGTGAACCCTGAAGTGGATATAACCGAAGAAGAAATACATTTGAAAGTGAAAGCAAGTATTTTTACACCTACTTTTGTGGAAAGTCTACCAGGCTTCAAAGAAAAAAGCTTTCTACCCTGCAAATGAACCTGTTTAGCTTTACCTGCTGTAATGTATAAAAGGTAAACTAAGTACGAAGTGGAACTGAGTTCCACTGATTCTCTCAGAGCTGCACTACAACAAAACATAAAAATAATGTAAACAAGGGGCATGCTTGTCCAAAGAACCTTGTCTTTACATTAGTTCTCCAAACGTAACTGCACAGAAACTACTGAGCAGATATTCCAGAATATGTATTTTTAAGTAGTGATTTCAACAACATACAAAGGAACAACTAATAAAAGCACGTGGAAACATAGGTTAACTTGTTCTTCTAGACTATTCACCTGGATTCTGTAAATAACGTCATCCTTTTTGGCTTGCATTTGATTTGCAGGGCTTGCATTGCCACCTGACTGAGTTTCAGCAGCATTACTCCCTCCTTCAGTCCCTAGAAAGCCCACAAGGGCATGCTGTTTACAGGCTGGGATGCTTTGGCTGGAGCTGCTAGAAGAGGGCAGTCCATGCTGCACGCTGACCCCAGTCTGGCCAGTAGGTTCCATTTGGTTGACCATAGAGAGGCGGGACTGGATGGATGATGGGAGGTTACGAAGGGATATCTGACTGGTGGAAGAGCGCCGGCAAGGCACAAAGCCTGTCGTGGATGTGCGAAGAGATGAATGACGACTGCCATAGCAATAGGATGAATGGCTAGCAACTGAGGCACGGGCAGGGGAATGTCTGACAAGGCTGGACTGCACAGAGTGAGAGCTGTGACTGGTGCCTAAAAGTAAAAGATACAGAATCAGGAAAGTTTGATAAAGCCTCCCACACACAACAGATTGCCAAAACACAAATGCTTTAGTGCATAAATATACAAAACTGATGGGTCTAATCAACATCACCTGAAACAGATGTACTGCACAAGATCTCTGCTGTATGTCACATAGCAGAACATTTCAATACATTCCATTTATCTTATCATATTCTGTTCAATTCACAGACCCTGTCAAACAAGTACCTTGAAAAATGCTTGTTTTAATGCACTTTCTGAATTAATAATTTCTTCCTTAATAACTAACCCTTCAGTTTACCATACTTAAGGCAATAAGGCAGGTACAGATGTCCGTATTTCAAAATATTGACTGTTCTTTCTTAATATGCTTGACTACACATTCAAAGTTTGGGTCAGACAATTTGTCAGAACAAAAGCTGTTTTAAAACAAGTTCAGAATTTAATAAAGTTAAAAACAGAAGTTGCAGTTCATGAGCATTTATGTAATTGCTTTTCCTACACTCAATATTTGCAGATACCTCTCTTCAGCTGATAGATCTAATTATGTTCATTCAACTACATACATGTATATTTTCTTTGTGAGTAAAGGCAGTGTTTGAAAGACTTTTTTTCAGCTTTAGTGTTTTTCCCCTCCTAAACTACAGATTACTATGGACCCGTGGATAGATTCAGCTAGAATACTATGCAAATAACAGAATTTGTTTCACTATATAAATAAGAACTATGACCATTCCCAAAAAATGATGAGTTCAGCATTTGCAGACAACACAAGAGAAGTGAAAGGACCCAGTCTAGAGACCAGTTACAAAAAGTTATTTAATCAATTTTGTCAGCACAACTATACCTCTATTTATTAGATCTGTTTGGCAATCTAACATTGCATAAAACAGCATTGTAGTTTGAGATTAATCCAGCAGCTCTTAACACGACACAAAATCACATCACTTTTGTATGCTTTTTAACTTAGGCCAAAGAGCTGAAAGGGCAGTTCTGGCTATAGGACTGAACTTGTATGAAGCTGTTTCTTTGTTTTAACTTTACCCAGAGTGGAGGGATGAGTTGGTGGATGAGCTGCAGGAAAAGTTGTGGGATGAGCTGCAACAGGAGGGTGCTGTACTGCTCCAGGTCCCTGCCCTGTAGTTGCATTCCCTCCTCCTTGTGACATGCTGCTCTGTGACTCATTGATAGTTGCATTGTTACTTGTGCAAGAAGCTCCGCCTCCAGCATCTGAATCTTCAATATTTCCACCACTATTGCAGCCAGCTCCACAGCCTTTCCTTAGTCTGAAAACATAATGCAATTGATACATTAAGTCAGGACTTCTAATCATTAGGATTCTAAGAAATGCCTCATGACAAGCAAAAGGCTTTACTCAGCATGTTCCACAGCATTTCCTAAAATCAGTTAAAACATGACTTCATTTTCTCAGAAAAAGCTTTGCAAATATAAACGCTGCTTTCTAAGAGACTGCAATTTTCTTCACGACAGCTATTCAATAACAGTTATTTGTGACAAGTCAAATGCTCATATAAAATAGCTTTTTTAAAATTATGCCACCTCTGACATAATTCCAGTTCTAAAATGCTTATAGAACATTCTGGTTATTTTGGAACAGTAAGTGTTTGTAGTAAAACTTATGCTACTCAACACACTAGTCATGTATTACTGTTATACTGCAAAATCTTTGTCTACATAGACTTGCAAGGAAAGAATGTTTACTGGATTTTTAATGTTTTGGTTTCTGTTACCTTCAGTAATGCACTCACAACTGTTTAAAGCACATACTGAACATTCAGACATGGCAAAAACCACAGCATATTTCCTCCTCCCTTCAATTCCCACTTTTTATTTTTCTTTTGTCACACTCAAATACACTGAGCACTCCTTTCCAATTTTTTGTCCCGGGATCCAGAATCCTGAAGCATATTTAACTTGGATTCAAACACGAATTTGTGTCATACTTTCACCTGTTACTCTATCAAGTTAGACAAGGGGAGAGCAACAGGAGACAAACACCACAGACTGAGGTAAATGTGGCATTTTTGGCACTCTGGGGTGAAGCAGCATGTTCTGTTCTGATGTGCTCTGGATATCTAAGATAAATATGACCATCAGAACAACTCAGAACTGATCAGACTGTGGCATCAGCTCCTGAAACTAGTAAGAACTGGGACACACATTTCTGAATGCCACACACAGCTGCCACTGCTGCCTTTGGAGCCACAGTCATGAAGGGCCAGAACTGCAAGAAAAGTTCTCATGGCCTATAAAACACAGTACAGCAAGAGTTTGTACCGGATTACCCAGGGGCCACATAGAGAAGAGATTACATTTTTGCCATTCCAGTTAATTGTTCTGGTGCTAACATAGAATTATTTAACATATAAGCACTTGTGAGATTTTCAACAGTAGTTAAAGCTTGCATAACTACACATGAACATGCCCTAACAACATTAAAACAGGTACTTTCATGCTAAGTATTTGCCACACAGGAACCCTATCAAATAGTCCTGATTCTGTAAAAATGGTATTATAGGCTGCAAAAGCAATGGCACTGAAAAAAACAGTACAGAAGTTGCATTGTCTCTTATTATCAGACGTAACATTAGACCTGAAGTTGCAGCTTCTGCATCTAGACTTTGTCCTCTTTCCTCTGAGCTCTCATTTACATGGTTTGTGGTGTATTACTCAGCCTTGGAGATTAATCCTGTACCAAAGCAGCTGCCATATGTTACTGATGTGCCCAAAATAAAAGTCAAGATTTATTTACTTTTATGTGACTGAATATTATAAATTATGCTGTGTTGGACCTGTACAAGACTAGTTAATGAAATATGAGGGCATGAACACATACTGAGAACTCCTTTCCTCAGCTCACCTATGCCATGTAGACACTATGAAGTTTCTGATGTTTCCTAAGCTGATGGCTCCCCCAAGAATGTCCTTCAGCTGTTCATGACTATCTGAATAGGAAGTAGTCAAAGGTGAGACATAGATTGGGTATCCAATTGGCTGGTCACAAGAGGAGTTGATCATGTTCCTCAGAGCTTGTTTAGCATTTTGAATACTTCCTCTTTCGGGATTACGATTACGCAGGAAGACAAGCTCCTGCTGTTGTCCTGCCCACAGGCCACGCACACACTCCTTATTCACCTGCAAAAGCCAAGTAGAGAGGCTGTGTGAGAAAGTGAAGCAATGAGAACATGTGGTGACTGCCGTGTTACACCAAAGCCTTTGTGAGCATATGCAGTATTGCACTGCAGAACTGCAATCATTCATCTGCAGTTCTTCAACAGGCTGAATTTAGGGACACAGGCTACAACAGTGAGGATTAAGCAAGTCTAAGAATGCGATGACAAATAACATTTTAAGAGAAAAGGAGCTAATTTTCTGATACAATACTTGCACTGTATGAGAAGAACCAGGTCTACTAATAACAATACAGTAAAGATTTGAGTTGCAGCAACAGTTTGATACAGTTATTGATATATTGATATACCAGATTGATACAGTTATTCAAACACACAACTTGCTGTCACACCGTGAAATGTTCACACTTACCTTAATAACCCTGAAACTGAGATAGCGCTTATTGAGCATAATGATTTTATATTCATTGGTGCCATCATCCATCACGTGACGCAGAGCAAGAAGGGATGGAGAATTGGAAAGGACTGCACTCCGCCAAGCAGGGTCCCCTTCATGTGCTATGACTAGATTTTCTTCATGGGTTGTTATAGCTTCATAAAGGACAGAAGGATCATCATATTCATCTGGAGAAGTGAAGTGATCCTGTTTCCAATAATACATGTTCAACAGGGTATGAGTAAAATCTCAGGTGTAACTACATATAACAACCAAACATTTCACACCTCAAACTCTTGAAGTGATCAGTGCATCACACAAAGTCAGACATCAAAATTATCAAATACCTGCTTTAGAACATTGTTAAAGATAACCTCTTTTATAACAGATTGGTTCAGTTTGTATTTGCCCCTTTTAACGTAAAACCAAAATGATTGGAAGGACCTGCTTATCACTGATTCAAATAAATTTCTACATCAATTTTACTACAGATTTAGATCTATTTATACTGTTTACAGAAGCCTTTTAGTTTTAGCTTCTCATTCACAAGCCTGCAATTGTAAACACACTTAAGTAAAGAACTGATTATTCACTGAGACTGCACTATATGAAAATAGCAAGAAGAAGAAAAAATATTTACTATTAAAAAGTTCACATTAATACTTGATGACAAACTCTTTCAGCATCAGATACTATCAAGACAGCTTACATTACTGCCAGTCAAATAGAAACACAAAATCTGCAAGTTCAATTCAATATTGGGTGACATTATTTCGTGATTAAAAAAGGATTGTAGTTAACAGCTAAATTTCCAACACTGACTGAAGCCTGGGTATGTTGACACACTGCAAGTGAATAAAATCACCTTTCATAGATTAATACAATAATGTTCAGAACTTCTGGGGTTTTTATTGTTTGTGTGAGCTGTACTTCTCTCACTTTTCATTCTCTGACTGCAATCAAGCCCACTCTGCACAATAAACTTCTGAGAACACTCAAGTTGTTGAAGTAGTACTTCTACTGGGTTCAATGATGTTGTAATTACTCTGTTTTGTTACATGTACTCCTAACACACACATTCTGCTAAATTCACAGTTTGTACTACGTGAAGAAGTTAATTCAATCACTCCTATTTTTTGGGGACTCCAGATTCTGCAATGAAGGCAAAATAAGAAACTTTGATAATTATTTTAACAGTGCAACTAAGATTTGTTTTCTTACTATGACTTTCAAGCAACCTATTCTTTTAGAGTACCAACACTTTTCCCCCTTACAGAGTGCTTATCACTAAATACATGTTTTCTTGTACTTGCTGAGTTAATACATGCACTGGACAGAATTTGAGATTGTAGCGAAGTGCGGGTGAAGATGAACAAAGACAAACTAATTTCAGCTTACTGAAAAGCAACCTTCTCATTTCTCACCTGAAACCTGTCATTACAACACTTCAAAGTAAAAAGAACTAGAAAAACAACTCCCACAGGAGGAGAGAACTGTGCAGCTTTGAATGCACAGCCTTTTAAGCCATTATATATGTGTGCGGAGGGAAGAGAAAGGGAAAATATCAGAGAAGCCGTTCATATGGGAAATCTCTAGATAGGTATGAAACAGGACTTGACATGTTCTCTCATCTACAGTTAATGTAATTTTCAAGCTCTGAGCATAAATGGCATTCCCTTTTCCTCTGTATCACCTTCTACAAAAGCTATAATAAATCAAAGGACAAGACATGATACTGCCTTGTTTTCAGCTATCAATTTCTATCACACTCCTTTTATTCTCATCCTGCTTTTTGTCTCTCCCAGCCACTTATTTTTAAAAGAACAAATGCACAGAAATAAAGAACTGGACACATCTTTCTGTGTAATCTCTCACCTGATGTAGCTTCAGTGACATCCGTATTCCAGGAACCACTACTTTCCTCAGCAATTCCATATCAGCAAAGATCCATTCATCTCTAATTGAAGATATACGGAAATCACCCTTAAACAGGGCATGCAGGCCATACAAGAAGGATTCCAGATTACTGTTGAGGGGGGAAAAATTAAGAAAACAGCTCAAATATTAACTGAAATACAAACATATCCCTAGCTACCATCACTGAAAAGAAGAGAAAATGCTGAGCTGCACAGAAAAGCACACAATTCTTCTCTACAGGATAAGACAGGGAAAATACGTGTGTGTAAGCAAAATTTGGTACATTAGATTGCTACCTGCACTGAACAGGTAATGACCAAACTATATATGCAACAGACTATTAACTTAGACTAAAGCAAACAGAAATACAATGAAGAGTGCCTTATTTCACTCTGAAGATTTGTAAAGAGAAGACTTTTCAGGATATGTAACACAATGGACCAGTTAAAGAGGGTATGCAACTTCAGTTGTCCATGCTTTAGTACAAAATAAAACTCTTGTCAACTTTCCATGCTCAAAAGGCACTGTTTTCAATTACTAAGCTAACTTAAGAGTGAAAAATCAAATATGCTCTGACAAATCTTGCAACTGCGTATCTGCACACACTTCAAGAGGCAATTGGCTGGTACTTGGAAGAATTAATCAATAGTTGTCCTGAAAGCGAAATAGAACAGGTTTTATAGTCGGCACCCAGATGACCAGTAGCTTCCACATCCAATTATGCTTCTTTTTAAGCCATCACTTTGTGGTTTACTGAACGTTACAGCTATATTTTATATTTGCTTTCTAAAATTGAGGCTGTCAGTCTGCAAGAAAGAAGTTGTCATATGACCACAGAATTGAGCTGAATATCTACACAAAACACAACTGCTTGCCACAGAGCCAGCTAAACTGTGACACTTACCACAACAGTCTCATTTAACATCCGCCAAGACATGTCAGTTTCTCACTTTAGGAAACCTTCCTCTTCTTCCCCTTATTGCCATATAACACATCTACTTTGGTGCAGGAAATGGAGCTTACTTTTAGAATTCAATCAGTTCTTGTTTTACTTTTCCATTGGTTATAACCAGTCCTTACCCATACCAGAATCCCCCCATCTTGTATTAGTTCATCAAAACAATATGCTTAAATTCAAGTTGTCTCATTTGTTTTTCTTTAGTTACATTTCATTGGCTGTTGTAATGACAACGAGTTACATTGCAGATCTGTCCAGTTTAAGGAAAGATGACAATTATCTATTTCTTCTATGAAAAGGTACTCATCTAAAACCTGATCTAGGAACTCAGAAGGATTTTGAGGACAGGCAGGTTACAGCAACAACATTTTATTACCTAGACATATGATGTGAAGCTGTTCCCAATGCTCTCCGCCCCAGAACACACAGTCCATAACACAATGTCACTAGGGGTGAATCTTTACTTGAATCCAGTGGCTTGTAATAACAAAAGAAAAAACAGTAAGTTAGGCGAACAGAATAAAGAAATGGCCACTGAAAAAGAAGCTTCTGCCAGAAGGAGTACAAAGACCCAAAGGTAAGGTTCTCATGGGGGTGTAGGTACCTACCACAGCAGTTACTCTTAAAAAACCAATTCCGATTGAAAGTCTGAGTTTTACAAGTACCCTAGAATACTTGTAAAGGTAAACACACATATATTATTATCTGAAATAAGACAAATCGTAAGCTGAACAGATGCATGCAACATTCCCCGTGGATACATTTACCTTACAGGCAAATTGCTGATTAGACATTGGGGGTTTATGGGGTTTAGACAAAAATATTTTCACTGAATACAGTGGATTATCACTGGGTAGGAGTATTTAAGCCTGATTTACCTGAGAACTTCCTTGGACTACAGCTTTAGTCAATGGGTTAAGTTAGGGCAAACTTGGTCTCAGTTCAAAGCCAGGGTATATAATACCCTAGCAAATGGCACCATTCAATTAAGTGATTAAATCTGATTTTCAGTACCTATACAAAATATTTCACGTTCATTTCTTGGAGGGAAATAATTTTCTTTGGCTGTTGTTTGTCATTTGACCACAGGACACAAAGTCTAACTGATCTTTACCTCTGAAGCAAAACTGAACTCTTAAGTCTTGGATCCTTCATTAAACACATAAATTCCAATTATATTCCTGTCCCTTTAATAGTGATCAATTTCTGCTTATTCTCAAAGGCAACACCAATGTGACTAGACCACACAGTTATTTTGTAGACAACATGAAATCAAGGCATTCCTCTACAAACATATTAACGCTCCTGTTTAAAAGGTGGAAGGATTTCAGAAAGAAGAAAAGGTTGAATGTAGGATGATTGTTTCCACAACAATTCCAGTGGTCCAAAGGAATGGTATAGTGCGATCACAGAGAAAGAAGGAGTAAGTCTTACAAGCTGGCACCAGGTATCTTGGGTTTTAGGGATTTCTGTTTTGGTGCTTTTTTATTTAAGTTAGGGTTGATTTGTGAACACTGATATCTAAGTACAGAACATCAATTCTGCAGACATACCCTTTTCCATGTAGATAAATGTCTAAGACTCAACTGTTTGATTTGAGCTGGCAAGCAAACAAAATTCAGTAATGAACTGGTTAAACTATGAACTATAATGAAACTAACTACTTACAGAATGTGTTAAATTCACATCTCAACAGAGGAAGATCAAAACTATTTCAATCAAAATACCTTAATTAGACATACTTATTTTAAAAATCCTATGTATTAAACACATCCATAAGTTAAACCAACAGGAAAAAGGTGACACCATCCTAGAACAGTGAATGGCTTTCCTCACATATTCACACTCACCTTTTCTCTTCGAGAGCAGCAATATTCTATCCAGTTCAAATATATCATACAGAAGCTCTCTCTTGAGATCCCTGCCAGACGGTGGTCATAATCCTCATCAATATTGGGGTTAAATGTTGGGTCTACATCCACATAATTGCGGTCTGTGCACAACCGCAGCCCTTCCTGCATTGTCTCATTAGCCAACCATTCCTCCAGCTTGGGAGATGTTGTGACATAATAGATGATTCCCTGAAACGGTAGCAGTTAAAAATAGGAGTCAGTATTGCAATTTAAAAAAACCAGTCAGCAATCTCAATTGTTTCAGCTTATTTGCATTACTTTCCTGACAATGAAAAAAACTGATACACAGTGGCATTTATATAGCTCACACGTACAACAGATTTGCACAGAAAACACAACACAAGTGGTATATAGGAATATTTTTCAAAGACTGTCAGGATTTCTGAAGCTTACGTTGAAAGAAAAAGGAGAAAAAGGATGGGACAGGATACTCACTGCAGTTTTTGCAGAAAACAAGTATATAGGTATTTTTATCTAGTTAACATTAAAGCTTAGATACTGAATTTCCAAAGAATTATAAGCTAGGGAACAACAACTTGTGTGCATGTGTGAATAAGCATCTTGGAAATATTTTAACCTGAAAACTTTCAGCTCTCAGAAGGAGTGTAGCTTATGAAAGATGTCAATTAGTAGACCGATTATCTGAAAGGACCTGAGGCCCAGAGTCCTCTTAAAACTGCAGGAGAGGGCTTGTTCCTTTTTTAAGAATCAAAGATGGGTTTGGACAGCTTATAAAGATCAAAGCAGTTTGGCTTTCTCTAAGACAGACACACTTTTCATTTATGGTAGCTATTTTACTTGGGTAGCAATTTGAACGTTTCTAGTCCAGCTTCAGCTAGGAATTGTCCACTCTCCATTTCAGAGTACAAGGTCATTGTCCTGCTCATGCACCAGAGTACTGAGTCACCATCAGTACAACAAATTCTGTCCTCCTTTGAAGAAGCTGTTCATACATCTGTAATTACCACCACACTCTATGATCCATGTATGACAGACATCATGAGTTCAAGACATTAAGCAGTTTCCAGGTGTAATCCAGCCTACCTCCCCCCAAGGATTGCAGTGATCCAAACCATACCTTCACATAGTAAGTGGTGAGAATTTTCCGGAGATCAAAGACTTGAAGCATGGAAGCTGCACTGTTGTCAGTGATGCTATAACCCTCCAGAACATACTTGGTTACAAGAACTTCCCAAGCCAGCCAACGCTGCCCAAAGGCAGCATTAAAGGAAAGCATGTGAGGAAGGTGGCCTGGTTCACAGCAACAGAAACCTTCATCTTCCTCTACACCTTCAGTGATGGCCTCTACTTCTCGTTGCTGACAGTAAGTTCCTTAGGACAAAACAAGAGAGAAAAGAAGAAAGAGCTGGATGCTTTATATGATTGCTTTTATGTGAAGCTGTGTTTAGAGGAGTTTAAAATGCAACCTATTTCCAATTAAAACTTAACACAAAGTAAACTATCTGCCAACAATCACAGAAGTTCTGGATACCTTAATTTATTGCTTTACAATCACATTTTAGTTAGGTTTCTCTAACAAGTAATTATGGTAGCCATGCTGCACTAAAATGGAAAGAGGGACTTAGCATCAAGTAACAGGAGAATCAAGAGGCCCTGAAGCCCATTTTCAAAGCAATTTATTAACAGGATAGAGCTGAAAATAACTTCAGTTTCCAATGCAGAAGCCTACTTTTTAGTAGAGACAGTTAAGGAAGTCTAAGACACTCACCTCTGAATTCAAGCCCCCTCAGCTGGAAGGTGACCAAGCCATTTCCTATCTCTATAAGGTGTACTAGTGCATTGAGGTAGTCAGAGGCTAGGATGAAGCAGTCCCCAGTACTGTAGTTTCCCCAGCGACCCAACAACAAGTCTCCACATAAGCTGTGCTGAAGGGAACGAGTTAAATGTTCATAGAAGATAGAATTCAGGTTGTTATCATCTGAACCTGCAGAAAGATTGGATTTAGGTTATCTGAAAATGCAGAAAAACATCAATCTTGAAAGTCAATTATTACTTCACATTGAATCCTACATTTTTCTCAACAGCAATGCTGTTTCAATGCCACACTCTATTCCCCACCTCCCCTTTTTTAAGGGATAACTATTCCAAATGAATGCCAAGTGACACCGGTATTTCAAACCAAATTTTTTTAGTCACTCTTTCATTTTCCAAATTATTCCTTCAGTTCCCCTCTTGCACCTCCCATCAACCTATTCATGGTAATAAAGTGCAAAAGCAAATGAGCACAGACATATCTCAGTAATGTCTGTTGTACTGGTCTTGTCACCATTACATTGAGACACGCTCAAATAATACTTGTCACTTTTCTAATTACTCAAGAATACAGAGCAAAAGAGTTTCATGCATACTACAGTTATAAATAAAAAAGTAAAGCAGGAACACAAACATAAGAGTGAAAGCAAAAAACTTATGGGAGACTTTAAAGAATAAAGAGAGATGATGGAAGGCAACAGTAGACACAGCAACAGAAAGGTTGGGCAACGCTGGACAGAGGGCAAACTGATCATGAATCCTATAAAAATCCAGTAAAAGCCATTTACATTTGAAAAAATGCCAAAAGAAAACTCACCCCTCAAAAACACAAACCTAAAACTCCCCACCCCACTTCCCAAATACATCCCCTTCACCCACAAAAAAAACAACCCCCAAAAAACTCCAAAACAACTACCATAATTTGACTAGGAAAGCTACCTGGATTCCGATCAAGCTGCGAAGCCAGTCTAGTATTTGAATGATCCACACGCTTTGTGCTGGAAAGAATAAAATAAAGCATACTTCATACAAAATGTATTACTGTAAGAGCATCTAAGGAAAGAAACTACTAATATAGTTTGAAATATTCCCACTGAAATACTTTCAAAAAGTTACTTTTAAATAATTTTAGGTGCATATTTGCTGTTGCATTATAATGCCTAATAAAGTTTGCCCACAGTAAAACGCCATAGAATAATCTTTAACTTTTATCTAAAGTGCATATATTTTCTTAGATAGAGATCATAATGGTTTAGATGTGAGAAATAAAGGACAATTAAATTAGCACAGCTAATATTTCAGCAGACTTTAATGAAAGCCCAATTTTTAGACAGTTATTTCATTGCCTGAAATTAAAACTCTAACACTTTATTTTAAGATTTGGAACATTGTGCCTTTAGACTGTTGTAATGTTAGAAGGGAAATAATAAATACCAGAAATACCCATTCAACTTGTCCTATGCTGTTTATACAATATTTTATTGGTCTGATACTCTATCAGCAATAGGGAACTTAAGAGAAAATAAAAGGAAGCATAATCTGACCTGAAGATTCTTTTACTACTGATCCCACCTTGAACTAAGAACTACTTACATTAAAAGATTTTAGGTTTAGCCAGTTTTGCTGTGAGCAAAGCAATAATGAACACAGGTAAAATACACCTATGAACTGTTCCCCAAAACCTTTTTATACACAAACTCATTTTTTTATTACAATTACACTTGACAATACCATAAATTTTATGTGTAACATCACCAGGATGGCATAGCTCTAAGGAGAGATTACTTAAGCAGCTGAAGCAAATGTTCCTACTGTAAAAAAACAGCTACTACAGAATTTCAGAAACAAGTTCAGTGAAAACTTTCAGTGCTATAACTAGATTTCTCTGAGGGAAAAAGAACAGCAGAAATTGTCAAGTTAAACAAAAAAAGCCAAACAAAACCGCCAAACCAACACTTTAGACGTATTTATACTATTAAAACCGAAGTTTTTAAAACTTTACTATTTCACCTACTTGTAGTCTCTTTCCCAGAATTTGACAGGCCTGGCATATGAAGTGATGAATATTGCACTTCCCAGGAAAGGATTGAGTGGAGTAGAGAAGAAAGCTGACACAGCTGCTTGGACAAACAGCATGGCAGAATCTGTGGGATAAAAGAATTAAGGAAAGCAAAGCAACAACTACTTCTTTTTAAGCTTCTGTGGTAGTGTTCAATTCAGACAGCAACACCAATGCAGAACAAAACAAGATATCTATGAATTTCTATGCAGCAAAGTATGTTTGTAGTATTTCCAGCAAGAAGTGGATAATTTTTGCTTTTAAAAACTGAAATGGATGAAAAACCAGCACTAGACATGACAGTCATCCCCAAAAATTCCATTGAGAATACTAACTCAAGACTCCATTCAGACCAGCCTACAGAAGGTTAAAATGCAAAACTCAAGGACTAAAACTATAATTAGTGACTGCTGTAAAAGGGGATAACTATCAAAAGAAAAGCTGTGTCATTTTCAGAATTAATTCTGGTCCATGTTTCTTTTATGTCAGGATTCTATTCCTACTGCTACTGTATAATTCATAGCAAGGTAACAAGGCAGAAAGTGCGCACAGTTTCTTCATAAATACTCACTAGACAAACCTGTTCTTTCGGTAGTTTTACCCTGTTACACAGAATCCACTATAATGCAATACCCAGAAGTTATAAACACATGACTTCAGGAGAAAGCTTGCATTTTCAAAGGATACGTGGCACAGCAAAGGGCTGGGCAAAAGCATGGAAGGCAGATCCCCATGTGATCTGCCAGGGAGCAATGTAGGTATATACAAATCTCAGTTTATAAAAGAGTTCCCAAAGCTACAGGAAAAAAAAAAAAGAGAAAAACAATTCAGTGTTCTGGCTAAGAATCAACATGTTTTACATCCTGAAGAATTTACTGGTCATCCTAAAGTTCTTACTGGTCTACCAGAAGCTTTGAGACTTAGAAAAAGGATGTAATTACAAAAGCAGGTAACATAATATGCACTTGATTGTTCTACACCAGTCTCAGGAGATGTTTAGAAAGTTACATATGGTTTCTCAAGCCAACATAAATGGTTTGGGAAGGAAAAGTCTTAGCTGTCTTACAGCATATCTATTACAGTACAAAAGACTGACAATCTGCAAGATTACCTATCAGATAGGACTATCCATCTGTTTTCCCCTTTGGATGAACTGAAACACCTAAAAATAGAATTAAAAGTTACCTTGCTGAAGAGTATGGACATGAAGAAGAGATCTAGCAGCATGGTCTCAGTAAAACTTTTGTAATCAAAAGTAAAGAAGAGCACTGTGAAAATAACAGTGACATACTGGCACGTTGGGCTACTGAATGATGAACGCAGTAACTTCAAGCCAGCTATTGTGATCATTAAAGCACCCAACCTGTGTAAGGAAGTCACACAAAAGAGTTATTACCTGTCATCTGAAAGGAGTTTAAAGACCACCCAAGTTGTTGCTGTCATCCAATACCAATCTTCAAACTTCAGTTTGGGTTTGCTTTTGGATTGGACGGGGGGGCGTACGTGTGTGTGTGTGTGCGCATGTGTGTGTGATTGGTTTGTTAATTTTTTTAAAGACAACTTCAGATTTTTTTTTTTAAAGGTTACTATCTAAGTCTTTCACCAATATTCTCAAGCCAATCAATGCTCAAGAACATTGTATAATGTAGCATTATTTCTAAATGTGCCACTAAAATTTTTTTTAAAAATTAAGAGATTAAATATCCTTCTGAAGAGAAACATAATTTAGGTTATGAATACTGAAATGTAAAAATGCTAGATTAATAATCAAGGTGATGTTAATGAACACTGAATTATCATTTCCTGCATGACTACACTGCTCTAATTTCTACTGAGGGAACTGCAATTTTTTTCAGTCTTAGCAACTGACATATCAAAGGGTTATTAAAAAAAGTTAGAGTAACATAATGGCAATATTCCTCCCAGAGGTCTCAGTGACAGTAATAATGAACGCAAAGCAAGAATTTACTAGATGCAAGGATTAGAATTAAGTAAGCCAAAAAAGCCACACCAGCCCCCCAAATTAATCTACAGATCCTGCCCCCCCAATATATTTCCCATTTTTTTTTCAATATTTATACTCTCTTTTGTTCTAAATGACTAGAACTTCAAATCCAAAAAAGTAACCTGGGTACTGTTTCTTGAAGGCAAAAAATGCAGGGCCTATTATTCAGTTATCATTTGCTAAGACAGTTAGATACACTGCTCAAGGGACTGTAACTGAGACTCAATTTAAGAAGCAGTGTACAATTTCATCTGGATATGGATTATACTTAGGGGCTAGAAGGCCTGAGGAATTCCTTGATGAGAGAAGAAAGCTGTAGAAGGGCTGCAAGCAGGCACACCAACTCAGGGAGCAAGTCTGATGAACTTACACCTGATAAAATATCAGAACATATCAAAACTACCTTGAACTTGCCATCTGGATAATCATATTACAGACTCTGAAGCTGAACAAGCAAGCTCTGTAATCACACTACTAGGTAATTCTGCAACATGCAATCTTGCAATCTTTGCAGTATGTGCTAGGAGTTGAATGATTTATCTTTGTGTGAGTTTCTAGCTTAACAGTGTAGTACTTCAATCAGTTTAAGTCAGCTTTATAAGGGCTTTCAAATAAAGAAAAGCTTTGTTTATTCCTTCCCTTACTCTTTAGACAATGCCATTAACTGTCTTCCCATTAAGGCCAGAAGTCACTATTTAATTTTCCACCACAGCAGACACGCTCAAGATTACTTGATAGCCTTCTCTACTTACTCAGTATCCAGTTTCTTTGGACTAGCAATATTCTTAGCGCTGCTACTAAGCTCATTGAGGACTATCAGTGGATAGATAACATTCTTCTCTACAAAAAGAAGCCAAATGTGAAGTTTCTCAAACCACATAACGTGTGCAGCATCTGTCAAGATATATTGAAAAGAAATCAGGCGATACTATCAAATCAAACTCTGCTTACAAAATAAGATTCTTGATCCAAGTAACTTGGATTAACTGTTTTCTCACAACAAACTTCTGTAGTTTAATTTAACCAAAATCAAGAGACGCTCCTGTCAGTAGCCCAGGAGAGCTTTTCAACTGTTTGCACAACAACAGCACAGTTGGCAAGCTACTTGCCTACTGTACACAGAAGAAACAAACCAGCTTCCACTTCAGTAATTTCAACATTGCTATTGATAAAGATGCTTGAAATTATGCATTTTGTCTCATGCAAAAGGATGTTTTCCAACCATATTCAATCTGAAAGACTCCTAGTTTACAACTCTACAATACAGAATAGCCTATGTAACCTGTCAACACAAATGTCTGTCACCTGCACAACTTCTTCTAAACTTCTGCAAGAATTTTAAGGTGTGTTTCAAACTAATGCAAACTAAGAAAATTTATTCTACAATACAGGCTAGAAGAGCTTATGTCCAAAGTTATGGTAAACACTGAAGCATATTTTAAGTGTTAAGGTATACTTGAAAGAGGCTAGAAAAGGTGCTATGAGTGACTGCACGTCTAACATGAACCCCAGCAAGAACTGATGTTCCTCGTCTACAGCAGAAGCCATAAGGACTATTAGTTGCTGATATGGCACAAACTCTCTAAGTTACAGGTACCAAACTGGAAGACGTTACAAACTCATATTTAACGTTATTGGCTATGGCTTACATCTTTCCTAAAAACACTAATACATACAAAAATACTGAAGCTGGGTATCAGCAAAAGGACACCAATTGTAGCTTCTTTAGTTTTAGAGATTAAAGATTTAAGGCATACAGTTGCACTTTTTACTTGTTTCAGATAAAGTTTGACATCATACTACAACCGCTATTCATATTTACCCATCTTTACATGTAATCACTGGGAAAACTTCCCACAAGTCAGACATCAATGAAAAGACCAAACTGAATGGCTGTTACAAAGGTTGGAAGTTTGCAAATCAATTGATAGTTCTCTGCTCCTCAAAGCAGCAGAATGTTTTATTTTCATTGTTATCTTGTCTTGACGACTATTTAAAAAGAAAAACCAAAAGAGTTTCAGTTGTTTCCATGGCATTTTAGACAGGAAATACTTAAGTCTGCTGTTAACAATAAAAACATTCCAACAGTGAAGTCCCCACTATCTACCACAACACTCATCCATTCTGGAAAATAGAGGAGTAGTGTAACTCCATCTTTTCTGCAGCCTCTGGGGAAAGATTTCATGACAACATAGGCTTTAGCACAAGCTACAAGCACATGCCTATGCAGATCAACATGTTAGACTGATTCCTCGGTGTCTTTATCCATTAGTTGGCCACTCACACTATTTTCTGTTATTAAACATGTCGACAATACTGTTAAAAACCAAATCTGTGCCAGGATGAAGTATCCATCAGCATTCACCATACCTACTCCTCTAAAGCATTTGAAAGCTTGCTACATTAAAGAAACATAGTGAAACATACTCAATTTTTAAGAAAAATTCTTGAGGCAATCCTTAGCACAAACTTTGCCACTTAAGATTTTGAAGACACTGTTTTAATAGAGCTGCTCTGAGATATTACAAATGCTTGTATTATCATCATCAGTTAAGAGATACATAAAATGTCATGGAATCAAAGCATGAGGAACTGAGAAACGAATATATTTATAGATTACATATAATTAAAATTTCCAGTGGTGAGAATAACAGAGTAAGTATATCAATGGATAACAAAAGCTGGTTAGTAACTACAGCAAGTTTCAGAAAGTGTTATAAATAATACTTACTTCGGACTTCAAACTGATGGTACTCCTTGGTTTTCAGCAGCGGGTGAGAAAAGCAATGCCAAGGAAGTTGCTTTCGGAGTTGTGGCAGAACATAATGGGTCACAAAGCCTACCGTACCCACCAATGCATAGAGAACATAACTTAAAATGGGCTAAAAAGAAGAATTGAAGACGTTAAGTTTTGTGTTTTATAAACAAAATAAAATATTATTTTGCAATTTACCAGCATCCAGGCAAGTGCTCCTGTAATACTAAGTTGGGAATGGATTTCTTAATGAAAAACGGTACTGCCAACTTTGAGATAAAACAAGAAACCCTATGAGGAAAAAAACCTCTGTTTCTAACAAATTTTCACTAAGTTAAAATGTACTTTCAAGTAAAAGTAGTACACCAATCTTCTTTCACAGTCCAGTGTTTCTGACCCATATGCATTTCATTTTATAAAGGTATTATTCTCTAAAGGCTGAACCCAATTTACATTTCCATCTGCTAGATAAAAGGAGGTATAAGCACAAGCAAAAACAAATAATTAATTTCACGTTCTCTTGAGAGGGTAAGAAGCTTCCTCACAAAACCAAACCCTTTCACTGAAGTCACAAAATACTGCAGAATTAACATGGTATGATGGTTGGATTTCACAGTAATGCTTTCTACACATTAAAATTTACTCTAAATTTCTAAATAAATCATTGCAAAACTGAGATTGCATTATTTTGTAAGCTTTTTGTGAATTCAGTGAAGCCTAAGACTACTGAACTACACAACTGGAGAAGAGTGTACAGCCAAGTTTCTCAAACGTGAGTGAAAGCAACATTCAGGTGGAATGCTCAAATCCAGCCATACAATAGAAGGGATATTTTCCTCAGAAAACACAAGTACATGTGTTTAAGTAAGGCACTTCATCTGAAAACATGAAGTTACCTACATGCATATGCTTTTTAAAATTATTTTCTTACTTTAACTTTAGGCAGCAGTGGGAACGTAAAATCCTTCTAAAGTACATGCAAGAAATTTTCATTTGCTTGGTATAAGGCTGTTCATAAGCTAGTCAATCATTCCATTACAGGAATACCAAAACAATAAACTCAGTAACTACAGCTCTTGAGGTAAATGCTTACTTAAATTCAAGCACAGGATTCAGTCCCATGCCATCATCAAGAGTCACATATAGACATTAAAAGTATCCAAAGCAGTAACACTCACTAAACTGACAAGTAAACTTGAAACTCAAATGATCTTTGAAATCCTGTAAATAATCATTCCAATAAAGAAGTACTGCCCTATACTATAGTCTACAAATAGCCATGCCACCATGGAACTGCAGAGTCAAGGTTCAGCCCCTCAAACTTTAAGCATTAAACCTTTTAAATGTTGGGGGGTTTTATGACTTCCATTTTCCCTTATTTCAAAATGATCCTGACACTATTTAATTGAGATAGATGAAACAAAAGAGGGTGTGTTCTGTCAGAGACTAAACTAAAAGTCCAGAATGTAAGAAGAAACTTCAGTAGAGCTAGGGAAGATGACAAGATGACCCTTTGAGCACATAAAAGTGAAGAACTTCAGTCATGTACCTGTCACACTTTATGTTTAAAGACCATGTAAAATCAGCCAGAATACTTGGTTCACTGTCACAATAAGCTTTATACCATATCAAAGTATTTGTATATAGAAGGCTAATTGAAGACATGAAGTAACATCTTACCTGTAAAACTGTAAATACTGTACTGACATGAATTGCAAAATAGAGGACACCAATCACTATACACACAATAAGGTCAGACTGTAATCGTTCACTCTGTGGAGTCAAAATAAAATAATTTTAGAAAATACCAGCTTTGGCTGACCTCTTAGAATCATCAAGTTGGAAAATATCTCCAAGACACAGCCCAACCTATCAATACCTTCTTAATACACAAATGCAATGACACTGAAACTGATAAAAGATTTTCAAATTATGCCAGTGTTAACTATTTTCATTGAAGTTACCAGAAGTTACCAGAAATTTCACAAGAGTAATCTTACAGCTAAGACCATCAGTTCAACTAAGTGAAGTGGAAGGATACATATCTACAGCTGGGCAGGAAAAATCAATATAACCAATATGTTCTCTCTCTAATCCTGGACTCAGAGGGTGTAAGGACCCCCTTAAAGCACTGATGAAAAAGCTGGAAGGAACAATCAAATTTTCCCTTATGATCTAAGAATTGCTTAAACTACAGGGCAATTAAGAGGTCTGGAAGAGTGCTGCCTAGGCAGCTATCAACCAGGTGAAACAACCAGGCTCTTTAACCCTTTTCTGCCTCCTTTGCACAACAGTAAAGGATAGCTTTGGAATGGCCCTGAGGAATGAGTATGAATTTTCCATTATACCTAAAAAATGAAAACAAGCTGCTGATAATGGGGGAAAAAAACCCCAAAACTAGTAATGCCAGGCTCAGCCACATGGGGGCAATGCACATTTAGGGCTACTGGAACTCGAAGCCTCAAGTTTACACTCGTTCTTGCCCTGTAAAAACAGCATGGATATTTAGAGTCCAGAAAATCATTAAAGGATTATCTACTCCAAAATCGGCCACAGAATTACACACAGCAATTATCGGTGCAAAGCCCTAATTTCTTGGACTATAACTTACTTTTTAAAAAAAATCAGTTAGTCCTGATCTTGAAAACCTCTGAAACAAAGACTATCAAAAACCTCAGTTCCTCTGCCCGCCTGGAGACTAACACCACAGTTTGAGAGCTAAGGAGCAGCTTGCAGCTCCTATGGTCACTCTCTCCTTTTAAATGCTAGAAGAATTGCAGTTTCTCTGCTTTAAATATTGATTGGCAGTTTCCACACACTGCACCTCATCATGCTTATTTTAACTGCTGTATTATGAAACACCCAGCTGTACATTCCTCCCCTACAGCTGAGCTATACACAAAATTAAATTAATATTCAATCTTCTTTTGTACAAGTTAAACATACTAAACTTTTAAAGTCTTTTACTTATTGCTACACTGTGTGAAAATGAATACTGTTTAAATATTACTACTTCCATAAATATTTAGAGTAAATTCAAATATTTAGAGTAAAAATTCAAAGTATGTGCTTAAGTAAATGGAACAGGTTACATCTGCTCCCAGAGAAAGCAAACAACAAAACAACTCAAACCACCCTAAACAAACAACAAAAAGCCCCACCACACTTTCCACCATTTTTATTTTCCACTTCTGGAACAGCAAGCACAAAGACCTTCCTCACAATTATAAGAAATACTGAGTTAATATAGTTTTGCCATGATTAACTGTTTCCCACTAATTTCTTCACAACAGCAAGTATTCTTTATTATTATTATTGAGCTAAACGAAAATCCTCAATGATACTTATGGAATCCACACCAAGGAATTCCAAATTTCTCTGCTTTTACATAACTTAGAATTGCAATATGAGCATTATACTCTTAGTCTAGCCCATCAGTTCACCTGCTGATTTAAAGGCAATGCTGTGATATTCATTCTAACTAGTACCATGCTAAGTGACAAATGTGGGCTAAGCAACATCCAGAGAGATGCTATACAAACCAACACAAAGCAAATGCTTAAATCAAATTTAAATGTAAGAATTAAAAAGCCTACTTACTACAGAATTTCTAAGCTTCTCAGGTAAAGGATCTTTTACTTCAGACAGAGGATCCTCAGGGTTTTTGTCTTCAGAATTAGGAAAAAACTTTGATTGCACTAAAGAGCTTAGAAGAGACAAAAAAAAACCCACTGAAAAGCATGTATTGTTCTATGTGGTTTTATAATAACAACAAATTCAGAAGTTCTATTACATATTGATCGCAAAAATTAATTTTTGCACATTAATGCTTTCACACACCTAAGCAAATTTACAGAGATCTGAACTTTATGACAGATTTGTGTCTCTTGTACAGAATGGCCACTATTAAAGAGCAGCAGCCAGATGTTCAAACAGCAGTTTCTCTAGTAGCCACAGGAGTAATTGAACAAAAATGGAATTTTAAGTGAAATTTAGCAATCATGAAAACAAATTGAACTCACAAATAACTGAACAGAAATGCGCAAAATTTAGGAGTGGTCTGTTTGGCGATGACAGTTAAAAAAGCATGAATTCTTTGTTTCAATTCAAACTTAAACAGCAACAACAGAAGAAACCTATTCTACCCTGATTAATTAATTAATGAATTAGCCATGCTGACCAAACATCTAAATTCTTAGCAGGCCTTGCTGAACAAAGCCCCAAAACCTTATACTTAAGCTTTAAGAAGCCCACATGCAGTGTTACTAGCCATAACCAGTTGTCTCACAACCCCTCACTGTGATTTTTCTTACAATACCCTACATAGGACAGGAGTACCATTTCATTTCAGGGACAGGAAGATCACTACAGAACAAGTCCTAGATCTTCAAAAGAAATTACATATTGCCATGTGTTATAATGCTTAACTGTGCCACATACAGCTGAACAGGTAACACTGCCGGTCAAACATGAACACCCAGGCTTTAGATTCAGGAAAGAACTAAGGAACAAGTATCTAGGCAAATGGACCTCATACCAACTAAACTAAGAGTAACTGGACAAGGTTAAGTGGTCAATCCAAAGATATGAAATTTCCTCCTGTGTAAACACTCACGAATCGTTACATTTCTTGTTGACAGAGGTCCCTCACTATCTACTCCAGGCCACTGTTTATCAAGTTCATCCAACATTACATTATGGCTACATTTAAACCGAAGTTCAAACTCTGCCTAACCTAGTTATGTGGCTAAGCTTTCATTGGCTATTCTGGGGGAGGTGTTTCTCCTACTGAACTATTTTGTTTCACAAGTATCATTATTAACTAAATCATAAATACTCGCAGCATCAGATCACTACTCCAACTCAGAATAACAGCACAAATACCTGTTTCCCCATGCTAGATGGGAATGCTCATCACCAAAACAGACCCCTGTAGTTTTGCATAATTATTTGAACAGTACTTTGAACACACATTCAATATAAAAATACATCAACAAATGAGATGAAACTGTTCAAGAAGTCCCCCGGTGGACTTCAGCTTAAACCAGTGCCTTGAACACCTCTTTAAAAACAGAAAGAGTACATGCTGCTCCTAACCAACCCACCAGCATAAAGATGTCACCTGACTGACATTTTGGACAACTAGCAGGCAGTTAAATCAGATTTTGCATGTAAGTGATTTACCAGAAGCCAGAAAAAATGTCATTGTTAGAGAAGGAACTAGATGCAAAATGTGAGAATTTCTCCCTAACTACTGAGCAAAGAACATATTATTTTTGATTAATGCATGTGACTACAAGTTCATACAGTACTAGGTAGTAACATTATTAGTAGTTTTTCCTTGCAACTTGCTTCTTCCTTGGAGAAGAAATGTAAACTGAGTCACTTACAAAAGTACAGAAGGGTCACTGCTTTGTCTGCTGAGATGATACGATATTGCCACTAACAAACCACAAAATATGGAGAAGAGAACTGGAATATGCTGCCCATCCCAAGAATCCTGGAGAGAGAAATGAAATGTTAATAAAAAGGACACAAAGTACATACCACTGACCTGGCATACAAGAATTATGTATAACCATAGTACCATGGAAAAATTAACGACAATTCCATAAAAATAAACCAGGACTTCTTGTACAAAAATATTGTTCCATCTTTACCTATGTCTAACTAAAGATCAGGAAGCCTAACACAGTGTACACTTCCCTGTAGTCTACACCATCTTAATCATTACACAGTCATTTTTTTATAACCCTTATGAAGCATTTCCTGCATTCCCTGAGAGCGTAAGTTCCTGAAACCTGTATTTAGTCGCTTCTTAATTTTGAAAGTTACATATATTTTGATTCAAGATTTATTTTTTGTAACATGCTGAATGCAAATTAAAGAGTGGTTTATTTTGTTTTCATGATCTGTACTGGATCTGCAAAGATGAAACAGCTATTTTTTGCTAAAGCTCGTTTGTTTACAAAAGGCTACTGAGACAAGTGTACAAATTGACAGAAAGCTAATGATGTTCTGCAGGTGATGGCATCATGGGAGTATTTCCTCTAGGAACTTTCCTCTGTGACAAAGCAGAAAAAAGCCAGTCAACTCTGAGTTGGACCCACACATGCTACAATTAATTGCAAACTGAGCATGTTTGATTATTGACACACACTTGAAATGAACAAACAGAACCAGCATCACTCCACATTGTTTTCAAACAAAATGGCATTTCAAGCAAGGAAAGTGGGGGGTGGGGGCAGGGGGTATCCCTTTGCCAGCTAACTCTTTAACTCTACCTTTCAGATAGACACACATCTTCACTTTGACACTACAAATTACTTCTTGGCTTCTTTTCAAGTAAATATTAATTTGAAAACACTATTTCACTTTTGCAGCACCCGAAAAAAATACTTACATGAGCCATTTTGAGAGATTAACAAACCAGTACATGCAGACTCTGCTACAAACAAGCCACTTGCATGATTTTTTTCAAGAATTGATGTAGAATGGAACTGATAGAAAATATCATGCATTTTCAACCAAAAAAACCCAGCCTGTTAGAGCAGGCACAAATCACACACCATTTAAAAGAAAAAAAATCTGCTTTGTTCCTGCATTGCTTGACCCCTATTGACATCACAGCTGAGCAAGTACGAAACACTACTAAATCAGACTAATATTTCTAATTCAGTAGCTGCATATTTAAGTTACTTAAAACAGATGGAAGCAGAGAACAAACCCCAAAACATTAATGTATGCTGTAGACAAAATTTTTCTCACCTTCAGGGCACCATAGCACAGTCCATACAACAATGCTACTGCCACAATACTACAGATAAAACTGTAAAGTGCTGCAAGCAGGCTTGTGGTAGCTGAATATCATAGAAATGAAAAGAACAGAAAAAAAAATTGTTATCTTCTCAAGTTAGAATACAAAATACTTCTGTCTGTTTAACAAGATATCAGCCCCCTAGTTGTCACACCTCTCTGACGAAAAATAACCAAACAAAATAATTCAACCCAGAGCAGCTACTTGTATTTTCCCCTGAAAGTGATTTTTATAAAAAGCATTTTATGTGTCTTTTTTAACCTCCCTATTTATTCAACAGCTTTACCATGGGAATAGTTAACTGCAACAGAAACCAGCTGAGGAAGAAAATATCCTTTGTGACAGACTTATTAAAACAGTAATTCTATTTCTCAATAATCAATCGGAAGACCTTTAAACTTTTAAAAAATACAATTAAGTATTCTATACAAATAATGTAACTACCAAATTTTTTAACTAACATACTAATTTTAGCTGCTCCACATCTCATACATTTACCACTGACACAGAACACAATACTCACCATTGCCACCAAAGACATGAATGTCCAGCTGTTCACAGAGATACATCACAAATGTATTCACCTGAGGCAGGAGACCAATGAAGAATACTATAGGGAAACATAGTGTAAACACTACAAAAGAAGAAAATAGTTGCACAAGTGGTGAATATGAAAACACCAGCATGGTAAGATAGTTATCAGTTTACTTTCTAGGGTATCACACACCCCATTTAGCTCAACATCACAGAAGTATTTCTCCTGTCATTTCTAAGGAAAATACACATTACATAAAGTTCTACATCAGTGACTCAGAACTGACTGAATACAGAGGTTATACAAATCAACAGTACTTTCCTTTTAATTGCTGTAGACAGGGACACAGGCCAATTCAGGCTTTCCATTTTTATTTAGCAAACGTCAGCCAGGAGTGTTTAGAGATTAGACTGTAAGTTTTCACTCATTGTAAGTGAGGCTTATCCAAGCCTAACTGCCTGTCTGGAGTTACAGGAGCAACCTAACAGCAGCCACTCTGACGTAAGGGAGGCCAAGCACTCCACCTCTGGGTTTTCTGCTACTAATAACATCTGATAATTTTACTCATTTTCCCGCACCACTTCTGAAAGTTCTAACCCTATATGACCGTGGTTTTGTTTTTGTTTTTAACAAAAACAGAAAACTGTATAAATCATGAAAACGTCTGCAAATTGCAGGATTTTAGAACGCAAAGGTAAAGGAATGCCACCCAATTTTAATACAGAAAATGGTATGTCTCAACCTGTACATATTTACTTTCAATCTTAAAGAATAAAAGATGCAGAAATAACCTTCTACACAAGTTCAGATTTAGTAGTTCAGATATAATTCACATGCAACAGCGCATTACAAGTTTTAAGTTCTGAGGGACAGAAGGATCAAATTATGAAAATAACCCTAGCAGAAAAAATCCGGCAGTTTAGGGAGGATTTTCTATTATCTTATTTACTTGCAGCTTCAAAATGACCAAAAGAAGCTTCAATATAGCTCCAATGACCAAAAGAAGAAACAGATTTTGAAGTATCTTGCACAGGAGCACAAGTTTCAAATTTAGTTTTCTAATTTTATATGCTCAGAATGGTTGCGCACTGCAGGACATCACATCAGAGATGTCTACAGTGAGATACTGAGAATCTGATTTTTTTTCTCTACTCCATGGTAATGCTGAACAACAATATAATTTAAAAGCATGCAGGCTGCAAGCTTGGGAAAAACACTGAATTCTGCATTTTTTCCTGACACAAATTAGGAAATATAGGACTACAGACCAGTCCTCAATACCTGAAGAAAACACTTTTTCAAAACTTTCAAGTCAAACCTCTATCTCTAATCATTACTCAAGGAAGCCTACAGAGGAGGCAAAGACAGTGTTCTGTCACTGGCAGGTTAAAAAGGTGTTTCTTGCAAGACTGTAAGTCAAACTATCTTGGGCCCATTGAAAACAAAATTACTAGACAGATCTGGGAATACACAATTAAAGGGCAGTCCAGCAGAAAGCTAATATTTATGACACTTCTACAGTCCATAACATCATTGTTCTCTAATAGGGACCGACTAGGTGAAAAGATAAAATGATTACTATAAATGTGGAGTAAATGTAGAGCAATTGATCAAGTCCAGTATGTGGGACACAAAATAAAGCATTTATGCTAGTCCTCACTTGTCTGTTGGCAAGGAGACAATATTTACATTATCTAAACACAAAGTTTGCCTTGCCCTGTGCCTGTGTTGTTCCAGTAGCTTTGCCTGGGAAGGGGAAAAAAGGCAGCTGAAAGTTTTACCTAGCAAAGTATGTTTTTCAGCAGCCAGCCTGGTCTGCAATACACACAAAGCTTTTTGAAATGGTGCTTCAGCAACATTAAGAGTTTCTCCAAAGGCAAGGGTATTGCATGGGGTGAGGGTGGGATGTGCAGTGCAGGTTAGTGGGGGATTTTTTTTGTTGTTGTTTGTTTTGTTCGGTGTTTTTTCATTTTGGTTTTTAGTTCCGTTTGGGGTGTTTTTTTTATATTTTTTGGGTTGTTTTGTTTTGTTTTTGTAAGATGAGTGAGCTGTTCTGATCTTTTACTGGAAGAACTGCTAGGAAATATAAACTACATATGATGCTGAAGTTGTACCCCAGAAGAAAACTATAACCTAAAGATCAAAACCCACTTAAAAACTCCTGAACTAAGTACTTTTAAAAGCTAACCCCAAGATGGACATAGCCTGGCAAAAATGCTACCACATCTTTTAAAACTGGTAAAGACTCTTAAGTACTTTTAAAAGAAGTAGCTCACTTTCACAGCAGGACACACCACCTACATTTACATTTATGTATTATCTTATGGGAATATGGGTGTACATTATGACAATGACTCCAGGTGATAGAAAAGGGAAGAAAACACTTCCAAAATTCACAGAGCATAATCACGAAAAATGAAGTTAGTTTTATATTGTGAATGAGTCAAAAGTATCTTCTCTCTTAATTTCTTTTTCTATTACTGATACAGAATGAAGTACGCCAGCACATGAACAGATCAAAAGAATTTGTTCAAAAGGCACCTTTGAAAATGGAGAATTTCTGCTCATAAATATGCAGCTTAGACATTTTTCCTCTGGGCATTTAAATTTAAATACAGATTCATTAGCATAAAGTTGAATGGGGAAGCAATATGAGGAATAAAATTCAGGATGTTCCTAAAATCAAGTAATAAAAACTAATACCCAAAATGCCTGAGTCAGTAATTCTTATTAATCAATTAATATTTTTAAAAATCCACACTGAGACCAAGTTTTCATTCTTTTTGGACAGAACAGAGTCTGGATGCACGCAGTCATAGTATTTAACTGCTGTAGTCTTTCATGAAGAGGTCTTTCGATACAGTTGAAGAACCAACTGCATTCAGTTTAGATGAATTCTCACAAGTTTTCTCACCCCATCTGAAGAGTGATCCACATATAACCCAAATAACTTTGCTCCATTAAAATAATGCACAAGGTTCCCATGATAAGATGGTCTGTAAGTGTTTATGTCCTTCTCTCTCTCCCCCTTCTATGGGCTCTGAGATTACAGAGCTGTTGTTTTCATAATTTTATAAGTACACATGGGAAAGACGTTGTTTTGGGCTTTATGTTGCTTGTTTTTTGCATTGGGTTTTAGTGGGATGATGGTGTTAAATGTCAGCAGAATTCTGAATGCACTATTCTGCTCAGAAAATGGAATTACCTCAAAATTGTATTTTTGGTATTGCTGATAAGCCTGTTCTGAGAAGAGGCACATTAAAAAAGATTTAATCTGTCGATAACATTTTTTTAAAAGTGTGTCTGTACTGTTCTGCCAAATTGCTACATACAAATAACCTGACTTAAGAGAACTCCTACTTGTTTGCCACAAGCCCCTCCAGAGAGTGTAAAAGGGTCCAAACCAAAATGTTTCTTTAGCTACTAAGCAGCTAGATCCAAGCATGGGGTACTGTAGCCAGATCCAAGTAAGAAAGTTCAAGAATGAGGGCTAAGGTATTGGATAATGAAAAATACTATGAAAAACCATAGTAGAGGGCATCTCTGCCATTTGTTACAATAAAACTTTAGAAAAGGGAAATGTTCCCATAAAGTTCTACTGTTGAAAGCAAACAATTCAAATCCATGAAAAAGCCACTCACCTATAACTAAATCCCTGGCTGACAGCAGCAGCAATGGGTTGGTGAAAGCCATTCCGTACAACCTGAATCTTGTTGTAGATATGTTTCTGCTGCCATAATCCAAGAGCCAAATAAGACCACAACACAAACAGAAATATACAGGCCTACTATAGGCTATGATACGATTGTGACCCTGTTTAAAAAGAAGTAAAACACAAACACCACCATTTGTTCATTATTAATGGAAAATGTCATTTTATGCTTCTGCTAAAGATAATTTCAGAACCAAAATTAATCACTGGTCATCAACTACTGTACTGTCACTTCACCATATCCTAAAGTTTTCTTCATAAAATCCTTACTGCATTGACTTGCAGTGATACTAGTCTGTCCCTTTTGTAGCCTTGATATAACAAAGACACAACAGTCAGATTAAGTTAGACTAAGCTATATATACCCTGAGTCTCAGCTATATTTCATGCTATGTTCTCTAGCATTTAGTACTGCTATGTTGGTTGCAGTACTAAATGCTAGAGAAGCTGACTAGGCTTTGTAAGCAATTGAGAATAAATCAATTTTCAGGAAAAAGGGATTAAAGTTTAGGACTCAGACACTGCTTCTGCTGGAGGGGGGACAGAATCGCTATTTGTGTTTATCAAAACACAACTTCTTACGCAAAATAAAGTTAACGACTTGCGACAGAGGAATAATGCTTTACACATCTTATCTAGGGCATAAAGGTAATATTTTGTCTTGGGAACCTAGTAGACGCACAACAGAATACAAACATATTGTGCAATACTACCACATTAACATTTCCATGCTCAAATATTAACACTCACTAGAGCATTTCAAATTCAGCTTATTAGAGTGACAAAATAAAGCAGAGTGCACATTAGAACAACTGAATGATCTACAAGACTAGAACAGAATATCAAAGCTGTGTCAGTTCATACTAGCAGAGCAAATTACAACATTAAGAACACATCTCAGTCTAATTGCTTGAATAATAAAGACTCATCAAAAAGCTTACCATGTTATGGCTCCCTAGCAAAAGCTAGGCTCAAAACAGGAGGACATAATTTGCTAAATACAAACAATATGGCAGGGGGAAACAGTATCAGTTCCCTTCTCACACACTAAGACAACTATTAGCCTTTTGTACCTTATAAGAAGGAACATTAGAGAAATGCCAAAAAGATCAAACCAAAATGATAAATTCTCTGTGAGAGCTCTGCATCTGCAGGGTTAGTACAGCGGTACATGCCCACGACTTACATGTCGAGGGGAAGAAGAATCTGGTTGAACGCTCTGAAACCAAAATGAAAAGAAGAAAATTACCCAATCTACAGATAAGTGCATTTACCTTCCCACACGCACTTTCTTGAGTTAAAACTCTTCTCACAATATCTACAACTAATTTTACAATTGTTGAGCCACATTACAGGCTTTAAACAGCATAATATCACAAACCATAAAATCTATTTAAAGAGTATATGCCTGTAACCAAAACTATAAAAAAAAAAAATCCCCAACCCCCTCATTATTAGGACTTCTACTGTTTTTTTTAAAGAATGGTATGAACTTTAATTTTAAATCTAACTTCCATCCCAATAGTCAAATCATTAAAAACTCCCAGTCATTCTTAGATTACCAATATACTATTAACAATGGTCTGACAAAAGCTAATAATCTGATTTAAAATATGCTTAGGTATAATTGTCTCTCATGAATGCCCTGAGGTGTAGACACTAAAAAAAATTAAAACCCAAACCAATAAAACTTCAAGTTCAGTTTGTAGTTGGTTTTCAACCAGTAAGAATGTGTTCCTCTTCATGAAAACAAAAAAACGCATGAGAACAATAAATGAAGGACTGTTTAACAAACATAAGCAGAACCATTCTGGTGAAGTGAACTTGCACTACCATCTATCAAACTTTCCACGAGGCCAGGTTTACTTATTTCTTTATAAATGATAAGCATGCACGTTTTTCCTTAAAGCTCTAACTAACCGGCAACACCCAACCAGTGTTATATCTATTGTTCATAGAAAGTAAAGAGAGAAATTAAAATACCTTCAACAGTGAGTACTGACAACTGGCTATTACCAGGCAGAACTGGAAGACCCAAATATCCTTGAAAAAGCCCTCTATAAGAAGTACAGAGCCCAGAAATGCAACTAGAATGGCTAGAATGACAGCTAATACGTTTTCAAGGATCTCACGATTCCTGTATTAAAGGGAGAGAAAAAAAAAAAGAGAGAATTTAAAGCTATGTCGAAAAAAAAGCTGCAAAAGTACCATCAGGGTCAAAAATTAACAAGGGTTACGCTGCTGGTAGCAAAGTATTTAAGAAGTGATTTGAACTTCCATAGTCTACACTAGAACACTGTCCTTTAGCAAAGCTAGGAGCTACCAGGATTTCAATGACAGCTGAAACCAGTTAGCATCTTATGGGATTTTATTTTAAACAGAAGGAGGTAGCTTCAGCAGATAATTTTAGCAATAATTCAAATGTTCAACCAGAAGCATGGTCCGTAACATAAATTCAAATTCAAAGCCCATCCAGGATGGTTATAAGCCTATGAAGAACACAAGCATGATAATTTATCTGTGTATATAACCTGTCATTCATGATTTTTTAATGAAGAAAGTGAAAATACTCTCACACTTGGATAAAATAGGCCAAGTGGAATACAGGTAATTCCATATGATATTGCTAGTGCTTCAGAACAGGATTATGAGTATTCCTCCCTGGACAGAATCACTACTATATTGTTTATTTCAAGGAAGTTCATTACCAAAATATAAATACCCTACATATTCCAAAAGCTGGTAACTGGAGTGTCATCTTAATTTTATTTCTCTAGGTAAATGCAGCAGGGACAAGTCACAGTATAAAATGACTCTTTGAAAAAAATGCCTTGAAACAGCAGGCAAATTCTCTCTGTTCACTGAAACACTAAGTGCATGCCAGATTGTAGATCCTTTCTATTAGCTTTTGGAGAAGGCTATGCTCTAGCTTTAAAGATAGGCAACAAATCTTTTTTTTTGATGGCTCAAATAGGTTATTGCTCCACTCAGGCAAATTGAGGTCTGGTTTCCTTTTTCCTTTTTCGATTGCTGGAGAAAAAAAAGCAGAGTGGCCTTCATTATCTTAAAAAGAACTACATTCTGTACTATTCTTTCATTTTTCAGAGTACAGTATACTAAGTACAATTCTCTAAGGACAGTTTTATCTATATCACGATTTAGTAATTGTTTTCATCTTTGCTTTCTGAGGTCTGGTAACATACAAGGATCTCACCTATCAAATAAAGCCAGAAGAGTTAATCTATCAAAATTGATGCTAATCCAAAGCTTAGGCAGGATCCAAAAGCGATAGTACTGCTTGACTTTTTGAGCTGCTTCCTCTTGAGGTTGCATGTGGTCCTGAAGGTCAGGGCTCAGGTCAATATCTTGCTGCTCCAGCAGATCTGTATCCATTGTCAGCAGCCTGTTCAACCTGATCTGAGGAAGAGAAAGCTAAAAGAAAGTTAGTATTAACAAAAGCTTGTGTGTATTGAATCACTGTATTATGCTGAAAACTGCTTTGAAGAAAATTGCTACAACTCTTTAGTTTCATTTCTGAGGAGTCATATGTTAAGCCCTGTCACAGGCTTTTACTTACTTTTTCTGTCCTTATCATGGCACATGAATAGGACTAGCAGCAATAACAGTCTGCATACAACACAACTCTCTGGCATTTCAGCATATGCCTTATTTCAAATGAATGTGTCTTCCAAGCACATTATCCCATTTACCCTGAAAACTTCAAATTTGAAGACAAGTAAACTGATACACAGACAACATACACTACAAGAATAACCCAATTATTAATTTAAATAAATTACAACACACTTCTTAAAGTCAGCTAACCTACATGCAAACCCATGCTGAATGGTTCTTTTTGAATGACAAAGCAACATATGCGTGCACCAGCGGTCAAATTCAAACTCACTGAATCCAGAATACACTCAGAAGTGAACCAAAAAGAAACTCTGTCCTAACCAGTCAAGTACTATTTACAACTGGCTATGTCTCTTAATTATTTTGTAGTTTGCCATGAGTTCTCCTGAAAAACACAGTAATACTAACAACCATAAAAGATACTTAAGGAGAGTACTCAACACCAATAAGCTACTATAGTATGTATGTATCATCTAATCTACTTTATAAATTTCATTAACCAGCCAAGAAGCATCTTAATGTACTGCCCTTTATTCTAAGACAATATATTTGTTAAAATGTAATTCAATGAAAAAGCTTCACAAATGTTTAAGGCAAAGAGTAAAATTTCAAAACCCACGTCATCTTCAAGTGTCAAAACTACAGGTTTAGTGTTTGAAGGGGCTTTTTTCCTGTAATTATCTAAGTTTAACATTCAGTTTCTTAATGCATAGAATTTTTTGCATCACTCCTTAAATCACCAGTGCTTAATGATGCTTAGCAAGCTTGTCCTTTCTAAAAAAACACTAATGAAAACAACAAGCAGGAACACTCCCTTTCTAAAGCCATTTCAAAAATACAAACAATACTGTTTAGGCTAAGCTGTGTCAGAAAACAGGTCCTTTCTGGACAAATTAAAAAAAACTTAATTTCTTAAAAGGTAGAATCAGCATAACATTCACAGCACTAATAATAAATTCCAGTGGAAATTTCCATTTAGGCACATGAGCTAAGCTTTTACAGACATAAAATTGCCTTACACAGAATCATTCCCTCCAATGGGACTATACTGGCAAACCAAAAGCGCAGAAGAGGTAACGCAGCCTGCTTTCTAAAGGCTACATTTTCAAGGGGGACTGTGGAAAGCCCAGCAAGTTCCTCTAGCAGACACCAAGTTTAAAAAGCACATTCTTGATCAAAAGCATGGTCAGGCAAATGGTGCTCTCTTGCTCCTCTGCCAAATCCTAAAGCTATATTTAATTTTCCCTCTTGATTAGGTCACTAGCTAGGTCAACATACTTTTCTTTGGTTTGCCAGCTTAAGAATCATGACCATTTGCACCATCTTCATGACACAGCAATATATGACTTCAGAATTAAGAGTACAGGTATGTCTGGACTTGATAATAATACAGAACTTTTGAGATCACAAAACGAAGGAATTATAAAGCTATTTGCAGTATGAAACATTGTAAGCTTCTGCCTTGTTTTCCCAATCACTCCTTCCATATAAATTTAAATTTTGTACAGCAGACTCCAATGACACATTTCTAAATCCCTTTCAGAAAATTACTCAAGTGAAGTTTCTGTTGGTCAGAACACTATCTTTAGTCTTTCTGCTGAGTGCTATCCTTAGTAACCTACAGAAGGAAAAGCCTGTCCAAATTGTACACAGTATCTCTGGAAACCTTTACAAGGTATCTTCGAACATTCAATTCTGTGAGGTTTTTTTTAATTGCTACGTTTTAGAAGAGAGGAAAACAACTACGTTTTAAAAGATTGATTTTATGTATATATGAAGACACTACAATAATAAATACTTTCTCTTCATTAATCCAGACAAAATTCCTTCATAAGAACAGTGAACTACCACGCAGAATGATTAATGAGTGCTATAGAGTTGGATAGTCTTCTGATTCTTTGCATGCTTTAAAAATAAGTACGAAAAACTTACTAGATCATGTGGGTAAAAGCGAACTGAGGTAGAACTCGATACGTGAGAGTCCGTGTCACTATAAGAACAGGGAAAATACTTCAGATTATAAACTACATTTTATTTCAGTAGAGGTCACTCTAATTTTCTAGCATCCCAAATTATTTTTGATTCCTTGTAAATTTTATCTTAGTATCTTTAAGTTTTTCCTTCAGTCACTTATAAATACAAGTAGCCACATAGTCTCATGTATTGTGGTACATTCTGTAGCTATAAGTAAGCCAGGAGACTCTAATCTTACCCTTAGTATCATTTTCTCAGCACCCACTCCCTAAATTGTCTAAAAAGAACTACAATGATAGTAATTCTTCCACTTGAAGAAACAAAAATATTTTATAAGCTGTTAGTTACTGATTTGTAAGCACACACCACATCTCTAAAGAAATGCAGAGGCTGCTAGGCATTCACATGCAGTTTCTCTTAATTCTATACTGTTTTTATCAAGATACTAAAATTGCTTTTGAAAAACTTAACTTTAAATAAACTTAAACCTCTGGTAAGAAGAGCAAAATGACTTTGCATTTTCCATTCATTAGAGATTAAGAGAAATTTCTCTTACTGTATGAGAGTCCATATCCAACCACTCTTTCCCCCAATTTTGGATAGCTTTGGATGTTTGTTTTCCATGTAAATCACATGGTTGTAAGACTTGTATCAAATTTATGCAACTTTCCTTCAGTTCCTTGCCTTAAGATAAAAACATTCTTTGTTATCAATTTTACTTCACTGAAACTCAAGTATTCTCTACAGCCAAGATCTGATTATCTGAAGTGGCCAGTTTGTTCCTTCCATTAGCTCATACAACTTCATAACAGCAGCCATCAGCAAAGCCATTGCATCTGGAACATGCAAGCAGCAGAGGCAAGGACTGGCAGCTTTGTGCAAGGAATGCAGAACTTTTTGTCAAAGTTCAATTCTACAAAAGGCACTTGCATACTCTCACAAGAAAGACTTGAAGATGGGAGGTTTTATATTCATTACTCCATAATTCCAAGAGCTATTCCACCTACACATGGTAGGAATTATAGTATTCAGCATGACGCAATTGCTTCAGAGCAGTTCTACATATCGATGTGGATTGGGGGCAGACGGGAAACCACAGGAGGTTTTGGGTTGTTTTTCTTTCTTCTGCCTCCTATCCCTTCAGAGAAAGAAAGGGCATCTTTCCAACAGCAGATGAACTTTCCAGTACGTAGCTGGCTATTTCAACTGCAAGTCAAATTTTAATCTCAATCATGTTAACACTTCCATGTACTGTTTGATGCCATCTATGAACTTGAGAATAAATTTATCAGTTTACAATGGCTTCACAATTGGAAGCTCAATAGATGTTATGGTCAACAGCCACCTACTTTTTCAAAACTTGGGTCAAATTCTTAACAAAGACTTTCTATAAGCCAATAAAAAATGCATTTGTCAGGTTGTCAGTTTGGAAGTGTACTGCTTAAGCTAATAGAAGGCTTCATTTTCTGAGACAAATATTTAATTTAATGCCATCTTCCAGTAAAAATCACTTAGGTTGCAAAAGTAAAAGTACGTCATTAATATATTGTACTGATTTCTTTGGAAGTCCATACTAAATAACCTTTCAAAATTAACATCAAATATTTGGTTGCAGTAAGACAAGAATCATCACTCTTGACTGGCCTTCACACACACCAGATGTTGGATGCTCTTCTTGCAGCTGGCTCAAAGTTCACAAGTGACATGTCGCAGCCCCCTGTCTCGTAGAGCGTAGAACTGAACTTACCTATTAAAGAAAAGGTCAAAAGCAGGTCAAAATTTCCTCCTGTTTCATTCCATTGGCAGCAGCTTCTATTAATGAACTTACTACAGAGATAAATTTAGACATCTAAATTTACATGTGTGTCAAAATATAAAACGTGATTACACATTAATATATCACCAGTGCACATATTAGATACGCAGTTGTCTTTCATATAATTTTTCATAACATATATACTGTAACTGAAGTACTGAATTAAAGAGTTTGTATTTACAAGATGCCACCATTAACACAACCGAAGCACACTGTAAGCCTTCTTTTCGCCTTAGAGAATAACCACGCAAAAAATCTGCAACGACCAGCTTCTTCAGTTCTTCCCCATCCCAAATAGAACCATCAGTAAATCATTCCCTATCAGCATTTAGGAACATTTAGCTACAACAGAGATAACCCAAGCATCCTGAAAAAAATTCTTTTGAGAAGCCCATGTCTATTTGAAAAGAAACACAAAGACTGAAAGAAGTGGCCAGAGATGCTTTGTAAGTTATAACTTAGGAAAATAATAAAAGGAATGTGAAGCAGAGATTTATTCTACAAGCCAGAAACAAATGCTTCAGTGTACAAACAAAGGACTGCAAACTACACTTCTCAGATAAACCATTTGGACTTGCTTACAAAATACATAATTAAAAAAGCAGACCAAGATTATAACTCAAATGATAAATTACTTGATTCACAATATGATATTTATACAGTGCCCTCCTCTCACAATAGTCTGATCAGAAAGATAAGCACTGTAATTTCCCCTGAAGGCCAGGTTCAATATATTCCAGTTCCAAATGCAGGGAACCTGATTTTGAGACTGATCTCATATGAAATGACCTGCCAAATACCCCATTTCTTCTAGCTTAAAACCCTCCTTAAGCCATGATGCAAAGCATGCAATATTCCAAGATCAGCTTACATAAACAAAAGAAAAAGCCCACTTTGGAGCATGTGAAGAAAAACTGTCTACACCTCTCAGCTCTATGTCTTCCAGCTCTTCCTTCCGCTGATACACGGTAACAAGCAGTCCCTGAAGAAATGCCTAACAAGATCAGAGCTTCCAATCTTTCCCATTTCCATGAGACCATAACCTGCTTCTAATACAGTGGGTTTTGAATATTTTATTAACACAATACGATGGTGCTCCAGCTTCTCTTCAGACCTACAGACGTTCAAATTCAATTTAGAAGCATTTGAATCTTAGCAGGTTAAATCCCTCAAACTAGATAATTAAAACCAGTGAAACCAAGAAAAAAATAATGGTACATTGAAAATATCTTCATAAAGTTTTCTACCCTCAGGGGAAGCACTTCAGACAAAACCAGGCATATGCCACAGCCATGCTCAGAGCCACCATTCTGACAAGACAGTCCCCTACACAGCTCAGAAGTCATGTACAGCATGAGCCAGAGCTCAGTCACACAACAGCTCTCTCTCAATATTCAATTACATCTGCCACAGGCCTAAATACAAAGTTCACTTGTCAGGGCTTTTTCCACAATATCTAAGATTTTAACTGAGTGCTTCAGATAATTTATGTGTTGGTTTTCAATGCAGAGTGTAGTAAACAGTTGATACTGAAGCTTAAAATTTAAACTAGTGGAAAACATGAGGAATCTTCCCACAACTAATAAAAACCCTTGTTACAAATATTTACTTCTTAACTGCATCAGTAAAAAAATGTCAAGAGCAAACATGGAGCTATTGTATAATACATTTCAGGCTCTACTCAGGACAAAAATGTGCATGAATTATTAGAGAAAAATCTTTTGAGCAACCAGCCGTTAAAAGAGACAAGGAAGTTGGGGTTAAATTCCTCATGGTTTTGCATTACTGAAGAGAAATCCTGGAAAGTAAGCTGATTTTTAAATTAATGAAATTCTAGTAACAGAAGTCAGAATACACTACACACTCATATCTACAGCTCCCTCTAACCCCACTTATCTTTGAATCTGTCAAAATTTACTGCATTTATATTGCTGCTGTAAGTGCTGCATTGTTGCCATGGGATGTAACAAACCTGATTAATAGCAAACAAATGGAAGACTTGCTTCCAATTGTTTATACACAAACTACAAAATGGACTTGGATATGTCATGCTTGCAATTTACCCACCTATTTGTATAGGCTTCCTATTGAAAGTTAGCTCCCTGCCAAGCAGAACACAGCTTCTCATTAAAACAAAAGTTTTCTGCCTCCTTTTGTTTTTCTTTTGCTGTTTTTGACTTGGTTTGTTGTTGTTTTGTTTGGGTTTTTTGTTTGTTTGGTTTGAATAAAAAGATTTTTCAGAAAAGCCTCAACTCATCTCAGTAGGAAACTTGATAGGACTTTTCATTGCTGTTGATGACACAAATGCCCAAGTATGACTGGAGATAGTATGTCTGAGCTCCAAAGTCCTATCAATAAATGCTTTTTAAACTCTGTGAGATGGGAACAGCTTCCTCACAGCACACAAATTCTAACAAAGAATTTCAATACTCAAGATTCAATACATATGGATACATCTAGCATTTTATTTACTCTAGTGGCTCTCTCCCTCCCAATTCCTTTATCTCCAGGAGTATTCTCTGAAATACTTTGAATAGCATCACATTGAATAAGCTTAAGAAAATATCTTCTCTCTAAAGCCTGTCGTTTTATCGAGTTGTGAACAAATGGGAGACTCGAAAGATCACTTTGCAAATCAAGAAATACAATCAACAGCATGTTTGCCTACTCAACATAAATGTCTAACTTCTCCACACACAGACACCAAAAAAAAAAAGAACAGGGTGCTGTAAGTTCTCAGCAAATTAAAGTCACCCAAAAAATATTCTATTTGGACCAGGTTACAAAAAACCCAAGACACTGATATTACTCAAGCACACAAATCCAACATAACATTTTCATTCTGACATGGAGAGGAAAAGACAAATGTATTTCCTTTGAAGCAAGTTTCCTTGTTCCAAAAGACCAAAATATCTCATCACCACATCCAGAGACAACCATGTACACAGTTCACACTGTCCAAACTCAGGTTCCCACAGTTAAAGGCATCAACAAAAGCAATAGGCTGATGAGCTTACAGACAAAGCCTAGAAGACTTAAGTGGCTCAGGAGCTAAATAAAATGGTGCTCTGACAGTTTCCTCAGCTAAGTTATTTTCAGTTTGCTTCCCAATTTTATATCTAATAAATATTCTTTTTTCTCAAACCTATCTGACTTGTTCAAATGCACAGACTTACTGACATACTGAAATCTACATCATCATTAGATCAAGATATATTTGTCTACTGCTTCAGTCAGCATTTTTTAAATCCTAGTCAGCAAAGCCAAAGTCATCAGAATTTGACTACTTGGTAGACAGCTAGAAGCTTTATCTCCAAAAGCCAAAATTTTACTGTTAGCTGTGAAGACTTACATGTTTTCAGTTAGGACATGTCAAAGCAGTTCAATTTTTGTTCCTATATGAAGTTTGTCAAAAGAGTAACTTACCTATTATACGGAATTCCAGACTACAACATGGATATTTTCCATAAGAATAATGGGAAGTGAATGTTTATTTTTTACATGCACCTTTGAACATGCTCCCACATCCATCCCAAATAAATTACATCCATTTAATTATAAAAACGTACTGAGTAACTGCTTTTAAATTGATTTTAATCAAATAAGTAACCAGTGTATACATTTATCTTTAGAGACAAGTTTAGATATTCAAGACCACTCAATGCCCTTCATAAACTAAAATACTTAAATCTGAAAAAGATTATTGCTTGTTACATAAAAGATACAACCAGAAGTCCAACCCACCAGTGTAATTGTCTTGTAAAGCTCTAGATGAGCAGTTCTCTCTGAAGACAAAAGCAATTTTCCTTAAAAAAAAAAATCATCTAGCCAAGGACAAAAGTCTGTTATTTATTATTTCACCCAAGCTTCAGACACTGGGCATCTATGCTACTAACTCAGTACTTGGACTCCTAACCACTTCACAAATTCTAATTTGAATTGAATCAGGCTTCACTGCAAGAACTAAAAAAAGCCCACTTACCTGTCCATAGAATTAGATATAAGGGAGAGCAAAAAGCATCAGTACTGCCACACTGTGCTCTGAAAACTTAAATGTCATTCACTTAAGTCACAGCACATGCTTCGTTGTCTTTGTGATTTGTGTTACATTAATCCTGCCTATAATCATATCATTTGGTTTATCACCTTTCCTTTCTGTCCTGCACTCCTTCTTATGATTTACTTTGTGTTTACTGCTCCACATCAAGCTCCTTTTCCATCCTTCTAAGTTCCTCCCCTCTCAACCCTCCAGTAACATAATAGATAAGAATCTTCCTGCTTTGAACCTGGAAGACCGAAGATACTGCCTCAAAGCATCTCTTGCCTTATTCCCAGAGCAATGACAAGTTGAAGACAACTGTATCATCACCAGACTGGGTGCGGGATAGGCATAACACAGAGAGGCTCATCTGAGGTAAAATATGCCACCAGAATCAAATCAACAAGAAACTTTAAAGCAAACAAAACCAAAAATTGTATGCCTTGTTAAGTGCTGCAGCTTGACATCAACACATAAACAGAAAAAATGTAGAAGCAGATACTGCATTGCTAAAGGAAAACGTAAGCCCTATATGTGAGAGTTTTAAAGGTAAATGAATACGTGCCCTGGTCACCTTTCCAAGAGTATCTGAATTAGGAAAACAAACTTTTGTATGCACTGTACAGAGATACATAACCCCATCTGCTCTGCTTGTCACCGTATTTCCAGTTGGTGTAAATTGGGTTTTGGTTCCATATATTTCCCCTGCCACTGTCTTCAGGATTATGTTTTTGCCCTGGGCAGTCACAATGATTTCTACAGTGACAAAGAATTGGCCATATCGCCTTCATTGCTTTAATTTTTATTCTGATGCTGATCAAGGAAAAAACAAACTACAACCTTCTCCCAACCTAAACCACACACAATCTAAAGTAACAAGGTCTTCTTTTGCTGTAAGGTATCTTGGGATAACAAGAGAAAAAACAAAAGCCTTAGACTCAATGGAAATAGAAAAATAGTGTTACTTTATCCCTGACTGAGGGTTTTAAAAAAACAACAACAACAACAACAAAAAAGCCCCAAACAAACAAAGCAACCACATACCACTCATAAGGAAAGATACTTTGTCAGGCCTGATAGAGGAATGACACACATGAAAGCTTCTACCATTTTGCCAACTATTTTACTCTTAACCAAACATAAAACCTGCTACACAAACTGGAAAATTTGATTTTCCTAAAATAATAAAAAAGGATCCTGCCTATAATAGCTGCTTTCTCTCAAAGGATTCTAAACAGGCTGTCAGTTTCAAAACAGGAAACAAATGCCTATTATACATCAGATTTCTATCTAGCAGATCCTGGAAGTTTTGCATCTCCCGAAGACAATGCGATGTCCCATATAATTGTAAGCACAGTACAGGCAAAGGTTCAGAAGAATTAAGCCATATAAACTTCTGAAGACTCCAATACAAACAAATACAATGCATATGCCTTTTCAGAGAGCCTGAATGCCATGCTGAATTTCATAAATTATCCACTTTGATTTCTGCTAGGGCACAGTAACATAGCTCTTAAATAACGTAGATCTAGACTGCATATTAAACGGCAAATCCTACAAAACTCAACTGTATTATTTTAGGTAAGATGGAATACAAGCTTTCATAGTTGAGAGATACATACAAGCACTGAGACTGAAACAATGACACTTCTATCTACAAAACAGTAAAGCAACAGAATCTACAACAAAACCGATCAGATAACTAGATCATGTGTATTTATTACATCTGTAGCTAAATTTTATACAACATCTTCGAGTAGAGCAAGATGGTTTTCAGTTTTTCTTATATTTTTCCTTATATTGCAGCTAGATGATGCAGAAGAATGAAGACTCCATCAAACTCACTTCTAAAGGGTTACCACCGACTGGCAACTCATGGAGTCTTCCCCACTAGTGAGGTAAGATGACAACTCACTTATCTTGTAGTACTGGGTTACAGAAAGGTCTGAAACAACTGTTTTGTCAGTGTTCTGAGCAAACCTGTACTTCTAGGTTATTACAGCTGACAGGTGCTCAAAATTCCATTATAATAATTGCTAGTGCTAAATATGCCCATTTTAATAATTCAAGAAAGAGTTACATATTAATGATGAAATCATAAGTAATTCAGGCCATGTACAGATAGCTGCAAAGATCCCTGCCAGGAATTTTTCCAAGCCTACCCCTGCACTACTGTGAAGCAGATCAGTCATTTACTATGACTATCTTAACTTCTCCCTAGCAATATTCTTTCCTCCAAAGAAGTTAATAATTAAGAATACCACATAAAATGGACCATGAAGAACTAAGGGGGCACTACAAACCTCCGTAAAATGACAAGATCTGATAGAAAAGCCCAGATTTCCTTCCAATAGCAATCTCCTAAATTAAGGTGTACATTAAAAGCAAAGCATTCATTTATGTAAGTATTTATTTTCTGAACAGCTGCTAAGCAACTCATCTGAAGAATGTAAGATCAAGAATTCCTAGGAGCCATAACAAGTATTTATTTTCAGGAACCAGAAGATGCCCAAAGCCTCAATCTCTGCTCAATTGCCTGCAAGACCACAAGAAAAATTTATTACATTGTTCAAATCAAGAAAGCTCTCACACCATCATTACTTGTATCTATGCATCCTTATTTCCCATCATGCATTTGTTAGAGAAAGTGCCTGTAAAGGCAATTGGCAAAGGCAATGAATTGATGAGCAATATGGCCTTCCTAGAAACACACCTACAAGATTCAGAAACAAAGCTCAGGTTAGCTGATTTTCACTGCATTATTACCAATAAATCTGCCGTATTAAAACTTCCATGTCACCAAGGTTACATAAGGCCTGCATACCAAGTTCATCGTGCAAACTGCTACCGCCTACAGCAGATGCAGTGGCAAGTGATGCTTCTAAGTGGACACTCCCATTTCTCACCAGCAAGGAAGGGCTAGCGCCGGGCACAGCTGCCTGGGAAGGGGGGCGGGACTGCACTCTGACCTGGGAGGAGCACTGCTGGCCTTGCTGACCATCTTGAAGGCTACGAGAAAACACGCATTGGGGACACATTACCAGGAAGAAGTGAAAAAGAGCTGGAAGTGAAGCAAAACAAGATTTTTCAGTTTAAAGAGGAAGACTATTTTTAAGAGAGTATAGTAGCATTAAGCATCAAATGATTAGGGTTAAAGTAACCCCTAAGTTCCATGTAACAGAATATTTAGGGACTAGTTACATCAGTAATCTAGAGATACTGTTCCTGTAAGCTTCTTAGAAGTACTATTGCTTTTTAAGATCTCCCCAAATCCCCCCACAAGTATATTCTTTTAAATCTTAATTTTTGAGTGCAAAAGCTAATTACTGGTGGTTAGTTTAACTACAGACTAACTGAGGTACCACCTATATTTAGTACTGACTACTCCAGCCTCAGCACAATAGCTGGGGTCCTTTCTGCTTATTCAGGTATGACCTGATCAGCTGTTTAGTTGGCTGTTTAGAGTTTTTATTAACCACAGAGACATCACCGTTCTTATTATTAATCCACACTCCAACTAGAAAACGTCTTTAAGCTTTGTTAATGGACATACCACCAATCTTGTAGTTAACTGAAGTGATATGTTTGGATTCAAAATTATTTTGAACATATTAAGATGGTGTACAGGAAGTTACTATTTGGCAAAAGTTTTAAGTCTATTTAGAAGTTATTTCAAAAGTACAGCAAAAGCTTTATTACTCACCAAAACACAAGTTTTAAAAGTCAACTTGGGCTTCAGAGAAATTTGTACATTTATAGCCATGAGCAGACAATGTTTAAAAATGTTAATTCTCTTCACAGCCTTCCACTGAAAAACTACTTTATAAAGCTATTTACCAGTTGGATTTTTTAATAGCTTGTTTAATACTAAACTTTTGATACTAGACACGACAGTGTCAGACTACATGTTGCTTGCAGTTGTTATAATACCATCTTTGCAAGAGCAGTGGTTTTATTTTCCTTCATTCTCTGGATTTAAAGTAGTTACATAACACAGTCATTAGCTGTGACATTATATAAGATAAAAGATTTTATATTTTAAAGACTGGAAAATGGCTTAAACACTCTTTTGAGAAGCAGTATGTATCACCTGTTGCTTTTAACACTTCACTGTTTACAGTGCAATGTTAGAGTTGGTAAATGAGGCAACTAAAAAAAGCTCTTACTAAGAGTTGAAGGGTTATATCTGATGTACTTGCTTTTAACAGTATTTTCTACATCATCTACTTTTCAGTTCTTTTGTTAGATCATCACTGGAAAACAAAATATGGATATAAGAATAGATAATTAAAAAAGCTCATGCAGAATAATGCAGACATGCACACAGCTCAGGAGGAAAAGAACTGCAACTTATTATTTATCACATTCTAACATACTTTAATCTCAAATTTAAATTCAGTGTTTTGCTGCTGTACACAAGGCTTTCAGTGAGCTATCCAGCAAAAAAAGCCCTAGAGAAGTTCACAGATGTTCCAGATTTCGTTGTCTCCCTTAAGTATTATCAGCAACACCACAACAATGCTCAAAAATACTGCCTTCCCACGAACAGCAGGTACATATCCAAAGGTGTACATACACAGCTGCCCTTGGAATAGTTATCCACATCTGCCACAATTAAAAAACCTACCATAATATCAATGTCAACCAATTGCACAGATATGCAAAAAATTTGTTTATTCTCTGCCTAATGAATAATTACAAGAATAAAATTCTGCTTCATAGAGTCACACGCATGCATACACCACTGACTACATGGGATTCAACTGCATATTTATTTTTAAAGTGCCCAAACCACTGCTGACACTTAGGACAAAAGCAGGGGTGCATGGCGTTTTATGGTGGATTTTAGATTTGTTTTGGCTTTTTTTTAGGTTACCAGGCAAAGTAATCTTGCGTCTAATTTAGCATCAAACCAGCAGAATTTACTAGACCAGGTTTTACCCATCTATCATTGCCAAAGACACACGTATATAATGCCACTGTCTCTTTTACTAAATATTTCACTGAGGAAGTGAAAAGTAATTGCAATCATGGACAGGAAATTAAAAAAGAAATCAAGTTTACCTCAACAGGTTCTAGGGAACATTTCCCCAACATCCAATTTTATGAGAGTTAGAAGATTAGAGATTAAAGTTTTGCTGGCAAGAATAAGAAAGATATCACATCATGGCAACTAAAGATTAGTAAATCTAGTACTCTTAGCAGTTTAATATCTGAAGTCTGGATTAGCAATATCAGAAACTAGACTGAGACAGCTCACCAACAGCATATAGGAGCAATGTCAGTACAATTGCAGTGACATTTTGAAAAAATCTTAGTAGTGACTGGCCAAAAGTTTCTCCGTATTTCTTCAAATTTGTTCCTTAGGCATGATTTCTTTAGAATCTTTCTTAAGGGTTTCCGTCTTCCAGTAACACAAAATTTACACTAAAATTAAGCTACCCATATAAAGGAAAAGTTTTTTCATCTAAAAATCAGAACAGTAGTAAACATATTTTTTTCAGATACATTCCACACTTGACAGCTCAAATGGGATTTGTGTCAAACAAATCTGAAAGCACTTTGGTATTTGGTTGGACTAAGGCATTTTAACTCCTTTCCAAGGAACAGTCATTTAGCATCATATACAGTGCTTTGAGCAAACTAACCTCACTAGTATTCAATTCTGAACATGTTTTATCATACAAGTATTTTTGATAATATATGTCATTATGTTAGAGAAAGTACAGTGAGCAGTATTGGCTGCCTTTTTTAAATTTAAAATGGAACTGAAAAATACTTAGAGGAAATACAAGGCTAGAATATTTAATCTGCTTTTCTACCCTTGAACATCTTGTCTGATTAAAAAGTTACTCCCACGTCAAGAAGTGAAATTCATGATTCAAAGTTCACAAAGTTACTCGATAGTCTCCCACTGAAGTCAAGCTTAAGCCATGGGAACTTTAGTGACTGCATGAGCATGTGAAAATGAGGCTAAACTAAACCACAGTTTAAAACAGCATCCTTTATTTTCCCTACTTTATACCTACAGGAAAGAAAACACTGTTTCCTGACTAATACAGAGTTAAGGAGCTTTGATCAGTCTGCACAGCCTGTTATGCAGCTACACACAAAACTATACTATTCTCCTTTATTTAAAAAAAAAAAAAAAAAGGAAAACAAAACAAAACAATCAGATGCAAGTTAGGGCAACTACGTATGTCAAAAGTGATCTGAAAGAATACAGCGCTTTATCATCCTTCACCAGCTTGAACACACTACATTCAACAAGACCAAAAACTTCACAAAAAATATCTGAAATTACATGATTATTGCTTCATACTGGACCAGCCACTAAAAACACACCTAACTAGTTTCAGTCCTTGATATGACAGAAGTCAATCCTTCATCTGTTAGCTTTCTAAGTACCATTCTTGCAATCCCCCTACCTGAGGAAAATTTGCAAACATAGTCCTCAAATATTTCAGTGGTGTGACAAAGACAGCACAGTTCCTCTGCCATCCTCTATTGTAAATTATTTTTGTTTTATTTTCTCAGTTTCTACAGTTCTTCCTAGTTCAAAAAAACCACATAAATATTTCCAAAACACAAAAGCTGACTGCTTCTATTATCAAAAGACAGTTTGGCATACAAAGGAAAACCATTAAGAATACACAACATATGCAATTACTCCTACATAATTATCATGTAAGTGAAGGAAGAGTTAATTCATAGGGGAGTGTTCCATCTGTCTATAGGCCATGTTCTCCTCACCAGATTCTCCAATACCATAAGCAACCAAGAAATTCAAACACTTAAATCACAAGTTTAAAAACTTATTATGGTTGCCGTTTCTGCAGTTCAGGCTGATAGACCAAATAGAGCGACTGTATGTAACAAATTGGCTCAGTGTTGTAAACAAAAGGGCCAGTAAAGGTTGGGGGACTCCTCAGAAACATGTATGCAGCACATTTTGAACACTGCTAAGGCATGCAAAGTGCCACACAATTAGATTTAATACTAAGCAATAGTGGGCATTCTATCAATTTCATTATTTCTCTTTTGGTGTAAAGAGCTGCAGGATATTCATAAAGGTTTACCTGTATTTCAGTTTTGGAGCCTCTGTATGTACTACTTAGCTCTTTACAGTGTTCTGCCATTTTGCTATTATGCTTATCTCTCACAATCTACAGCTGTGTAAAGTTATCATAGTACTAGTCCCTAATGCTTACTTTCTTTAAGAAAAGAAAACCAAAATGGGAAGTGGTGATACTATTTTCTTGGGTTTTTCTCTTTGATTGAAAAAAGAAGTTTCTAAAATTTTTGATGAAAACCACTGAGGCTAAGTTTGTTAGCATTAGTTAATTTTTATGTCAATGTGAAACCAGCTATAACATGTTAGAGATTGACTATCCTGACCATTTTTAAAATAGTGCCACATATACATGCACAATTCAACAAGCCCACAGTGACATGCAGTGACAGCTCAAGGAGGTTATGGTGGGGAAGGAAGTAAAAAGTGCTTTTCTGGCAACACTGGTGGGTGTGGGGAAGTGGTCTGCTGCATGCATGCTAAATATGGTGGAACATTTAGATACCCTACCTGAGGGGTGATCCGATGAGCAATGTAGGAGGGGTAGGGTTACTCCCTGCATTGTGCCGGCGTCGTACTGCCTGACGCCTAAATGTGCTGCGTTCACGGCGAAATGTGACAGTCTCCTCGCTGGCTTGTGCTGCTGCATCAAGACAGACTTTAGGTCAAATAAGAACCCATCCTAGTTACGTACACAGTAACTTAAGACTCCTTTCTTCCCTCTGACCCTCCCCAAGTTAATGAACTTGACTTGCAACAACAAAAGTAGCTCATGCCCTAACTGTTCGAATAAGCAGCCTCAAGACAGGATCACAACACAGTTATTAGCAAAAATCTGTGTGGCTGGGGGAGTGTTCTTGAATATATAGCTAACTTTTTTTTTTCACCCCCAGATCCAAATAGCCAGGTTGCAAAAATAGTTGGATATCCCAAATCTCTTCCATTCACACACGGCAGGAAGAGACAACCGATCTCACCCTTTGATCTACAGCTGATCTCACTGAACACATAATTAAGAAGAAGCCTAAAGGACAACCTAGCAAAGCTGTCTACCACTTCTCACCATAATCTTCTCAATTTTGTAACTGCTGCCAAATAGGTAAGGTGGAGGTTAACTTCATCACAACTCTTTCAGGGGACAAAACAAGAGTTGCTTTTTTCCCCCCATAAGCACCAAGGGACACATGTTGCTCCTTCGACACTAGTTACAATATAATTTACAGAGCCAGGAGGTTGAGAATAAGTGAGTCCTTACAACTTCTTTGTAAGGACTGATGGGTTTGCTGTTTCAACTCACCAAACAAAAGGTTTGGTTCATTTATTAAACAACATTGTAAACAACAGTTTGTAGGTACCCGAGCGATTAAAATATTTATCCACATATTATCCCCCAAAATCCACCTGTGCTCCTTAAACTCTACACTCTGAACAGTTTCAGATTTGGACTGCTTCATGGTGTGTCTACAATCCGAGAAGTCTTCCTCCTGAGCCAAGGAAGCTCCTTGCCAATTTGAACGCAGAGCACTAAAGATCTAAATTGAATGGGCCACAGAGAAAATATGGTTTGGCAGGCAAGTGAAGGAGGAGAAAAAAAAATTAACATGAAGTCAGTGTAAGAGGAGAATCACAATCTTGACAGGGAAGTCACAACTTGGTAGCCAAGAAACCTAGAGCTACTAGAGGAAGAAAACCAAGAAATGTGTCAGACTAACAAAAAAACCCACCCACTCCCTCCCTCCACCCCACCCCCTCAAAAAACCCCACCACAGTGAGCAATGGCAGAAATACTACAGGCAGAGTAGCCCTAAGCACTTCAGCGCATTTCAAGTTACAACACTGCTGTCATTATGCTATCAACACTTACCAGCAAAGATTCTAATGCTGGTCTGCAGGGAACAGCAACCTATTACAGTTGTGAACTATTGCCATAGCTCAAGCAATAAAGGCTGAAACAAGAGTTTAATTCACCCATAAACCACAGGTTACCAAATTAATTCTATTTATGAAGCTTCAATCTACAGTTTGCTTTAATGGAAGAGCTACGTGAAGAGATACACTTTAATACCAACATTCAAGTTACCAGCATTTCATTACCTAAACAATAGAGGTTAAGGGCATCCTCAATTCTGTCCTTTTCTGCACTTTCAGGAAAACTGAGGGATTGCTCATTCTCTCCTCATTGCTCCACCACTGTTTTAATAATTCTAAGATTGAGTAGATTATACTACCTTTTCAGGGTATTTCAGCAGTAATTCAGTAAGTTTCTCCTGTGGTTTTATATACAGCTTTATTTTAATACACTGCCTAATTTCTTTAAACATTTCTTTGTAGCTCATACGTGAAGTACAAATCAAGTGAAACACACTAAACAAGACAGATTGAATCCTGACAGATGAGGTCAAAACTGCCCATTAATTTTGGGTGACAATTTGTAAAGCTCATTTTTTCTACTATACACATCAGCATATAAAAACTCATTCACAACAGAGCTTCCACTGAGTTCAGATGCAAAAACAATTCTCATAACCAGGCCATAGTAGAGCACCACAAAATTAAGAACAGTGACTAGTCTTAACTGAAACGTAAATACCTGAATTACCATTAAGATGGTAAACACCAGCACTACATCTTAATTACCATTTGTAACTACTTAGCAAAAGCAGCATTCAAGTGCAATTCTTTAAGGCAGCATACTAAACACTAACATCTGTTTTACTTTAGCAAACATCACCTTCCACAATAACTGAAGCAGAGACTATGGAAACACGATAGGTTCCTCCTACATAGCTCCAATTTATTACTAAAGCAAGTCTGTCTCAAGGACTGACAGAGTTAGTGTCCTGTGAAGAAACCAGAGATATAAACATGCTTGAAGAAGAAAAAAAATTTAAAAACCTCCTATGTACCTGGGGATTAAATTCAAAGCTGTGCAGGCAAACAGCATTGCATTTTCTAACCTTTTGTTACTTCTTTTAAACTTTAAAAGTCAAAGTAGATTTTGGTTTAGCTTTCTACCTATTCTACCATGCGTCTTTTGATTTATCATCTTGAAATTTTTGTTCAATGCCCATCTTTTATACACACACTTCCTGAATGTAGGTGCTGGCATCCAGGGCCACTGTACTAGTCTACAAGCTCTTGTGAAAAGACTGCAGGGCTTTTCAGACCAACAATCTCCAAATCTGCTAACATTATGCAACACTGCAAGAAGCTACGTGTTGAAAACATTACTAAGGTTTAAAAAAAAAAAAGCTAGCTGAGCAGAGAAGATTAGCATGAAGTGTGGAAAGCGAAACTGAGCAAAGTTTCCTTTTGGTTGTAAAGGAAAACCAAAGGGGCTGTGGTCTAGTTTTGTTTGTTGTATCAGCCTTTTTAGTTTGCTTGGGTCTGGGGAGGGCTTTTTGCTGGGTTTTTGTTTTTAATACCATTTCACAGAATACATTCTATTTAAAAAATACATATACAAGTATGGAAAGCTGCTTATGTTAATTCATATTTGTCTTTCTACTTGCCTTTAAGGAGAACAAGTGCAACTGCTTTATGAGTTCACCAACAGAAAGTAAAACAAAGTTCCTAACTTACCCTCTACCATAATCAGAGAGCAGTTTTATCATGTTTTAATATCAATAGGCTTTCTTGAATATTTATGATGTCATACACACACTCCTCCAATACTGCTACTTACAACAACTTATCATAGCCCGCAGAAATGTAAGATCCAGCATCTACAGTCACATACAAAATCAAGATATAAGAGGAGGAGATAACAGAAATCATACTTTTAAAGCTCCTGCTTACTTAAGTTAAATCTGTAGAGGAAGACAAGCTTTTCAGCTTACAGAATGTTTGTTAAAAGGTGCTCTACAGCTTTTTTAATGCTACATATCTATGCTGAAACACTACACCTAACGCCAAGAATTTTATGAATTTTCTCTGCATGTTTTCATATGAATGCAAGTCCCCAACATTATTTATTCTCAAGAACACAAAAACCATGTTTGAAGTTCAAGGTGCACAAAGTACAAATACAAACCTACATCCCAGAGATCAATAAAATAAGAGGTGGAGTTTTAGTGACAACCTTGTAGCAAACTTAACCCCTTACATGCCTATGCCCAACTATAATACATCTAATTTCAAAGAAGAAATAATGACACCTGTATCTATTAATGAGTATGTGTTTGCATGGACCTCTGCCTGAAAATTAACTTTTTTAACACTGGGGAGCCCAATTAGCAGCTACACATTTTAAAAGTCATAAGAATATCATTTTGTCATCAGACACTTGGAATGATACTTTACATTGAACCTTTTTACATAAACCTCTATAATTTTTAACAGAACCGAAAATTCATAGTTTTACACTACAACTATTCAACTGTTGTATAAGACACCTAGCTTTAAGAAACAAGATACTAGTATTTTCTTTCGAATGGGAACATTTATACTAAAGTAAGTCAAAGCAATTGCAACATCTCCCTGCACCTAATTACGACTGTTTGTAACCAAAACTTAGATGATGGAAGCTTAAAAAGCACAACATGAAAAAGCAGAACTACCAAATTTTATTGCATCAACAAGACCACTGCATTTTGCTACAAAAACATGCTAAATCCACTGCCTTAGAAAAATTCTGAAATACAGATAAATTCTTCATAAGAAGATTCCTGGAAAAATATAGTATGTAAGTAATACGAAGGCGAAGTATCCATGCGGAAAACCGTAAAGTTCTCAGGATAAAAACTGCAAACATCAGTCTAACTAGAATGCAAGCAACAGAAAACCCACCACAGCAGAAAATGCCCCTTACTCTTCTCAGGGAGAAAAAAAAAAAAAACCAAGCCAAACAACACAAAAAACAGCAAATAAACAAACAAAAAAAAAACCCACAAAAACACACCAACCCCCCTCCTGCCATCACATAAAGCCTAGATAGTTTTGAACATTACTCAGGTTAAGCATGGTTAAGGTGCGCATGGAACCTGAGCAATGCTTGGACATGCCACTTCTCACCCTATCAAATGGGAAATCGTGATCTAACTATTTTGAATTACTAAATTACTAAGCCTACATATTCTCAGAAAGAGCTGGAATGAATCATTTATGGCTCATGCACTCACATAAGCAATGAAATCTGTCTTCTAAAACAGAACAAACTTTGCCAAACCAAACAGCTGAAATGTTGTTTTTCAGTATTGAACATATAATACCTTGTTTGTGTTCAAAACATGAGAAAATATGTACTTCACATGCATTTATGGGTTAACACTACCACTCTCCTCATGGCTGAGGCATTTATAGTTTATTTTCACATGCCCTAACACTGTATTAAAAACCATACGTGTAAGATACCCAAGCAGAAGGAGTCCATTCAGTTCACATCTTCACTCAGCAGGCTAATCAGCATATTATTATGCACCTTAATAAAACCTCCAGTTGAAGGGATTTCTTATACTTCTCTGATGAAAAATTAAAATATTGGCTTAGAGTACTATAACTTACTGTAGATATTTAATGAAAAATATCACTAATGACTGTTTCTGAAGAATGAATATGTGGGCAGCAAAGGAGAAACGATGAAGAACAGAGGGATATGTCCAAGTTACACATTTTTGCTAGAAAATGGAGCAGAAGAAAACAACAGACAATTTAGGAAGGAAAGTAAAGCCTGAGACTTCAGCATTGTGGTTCCATTTATAAAAAAGAAAAAAAAATTAAAGGTCTGAGACTTTGAGAAATATTTACAATTACATCAAAAGAGTCACTACAACAATCGGAAATGCAAAACACTATCAAGGAGGGAACAAACAGGACAATAAAACCATCTAGTTTGAATTCTAAACCAAACATTTTTACAGACCAGCTTGACAGTAAAATTTTTATACTAATGCCGAAGATAAAATTAGGAGTCTTAGTTATTCTACTTCGCTGTATTTCCCACTTGAATTATTCCACTTTTAAAAACATTAGGCTATGCACATAGACCTTTTGAATATAACATTGACAGACTTCAGGTCAAAGAACTAAAGCTAAACCTCATCTGATCCCCCACCCAATGGAGACCCCATATCCCAGGATTTGGGTATCAACAGCTAGTATTATGTTCATGTAGCAGACAAATATTCATAATTGACCTTAAACTTTAAAAAATTTAATTCTGACTTTGTATTTAGATTAATTCACCTTAAGGAAAGATGCTGTAAATCTTTAGAACACAGCGTTTCCAGCCTATGTGACGTACTGTGTCAGTGTATCATACACAGAAAGTCTTGTTTGCATTACATGGCCTTAACCAAAACACCAAATATTAATTAGTGGTCAACTCTGATACACCCTGGAGTTTCATCTGACAGCTACATTTTGCAGCAACGTGAGCAATCCCATCACAGTTCATAGAGCTTTTACAACCTTCTTGTCTCTAGGCATACGAATAAACCCAGGTACATCTACACAGCAGCATAAAGATGCAGCTTCATTTTTATCTAGTATCAAAAATTCCTATTCAACTCCTGTTTGAGATGAATATTCAGCAAATACATGAACAATGCATGTCAATAAAAACAAACCACTCTTCCCAAATCAAGCAAAAGTCATCTAATGAAAGCCTCTGTACTATCCATAAATAACAGAAAAGGGACAAAACACAGGATCACGTCCCCATATAAAGTGTACTAAAGTTTTGCTTTATTAGGAAGTGATTAACAATAAATAGATGCAAGACTCATTCAAGTGTTATTGCATTGGTAAGTTCCAAAACTGCAGAAATTCCACAGCAGCCTCATACATCACTCCTAACATTCTCTTTAAGTGTTTAAAGGTAACAATCTGACCTCTACTAAGATGACAAGATCAAGACTCAACCTTCACACACAGAAGCTGCAACAGTACAGTATAATGCTTTCAAAGTCAGATATTGGAAAGGATTAACATTAAAATCGCTGTCATGCTTGAGCCAAATTACAACACTGCTAGTTAATATCTTAAAAAAAATCAAGTAATGGAGTAAAACTTTTGGTTCCAACAAAGAACCTCCTATAGAAGAGAGCCCTTTCTACTGCTGATCTGCTTACCTGGGTCCACTTACAGCAGGGGTCCTGCTGAACACATGAACAGCTATAGTGAAACTGCATGCAACCCAATCACAGGAACTTTACACATTTTTCAGTTCCTACCATTTCTAAACTCCGATTTCTCACACAAAACTGTTTGGTTTAGTAGTTTGAGCATGAATTGGTAGATGCACAGAAAACAAGATCAGAAGATCCATCTTCTGTAACTATATTAATTCTCTCTGCAGGTAAACATAGCAAAAACGAAAGCAATCAGAAGCATGGAACAGCTCTACAACACAGGCAAATTGAGTCATGACACACACCGTGTGCAACATTGGCATAGTAGGAAAAAAGTAATATATTGCCAACAGCTGACATGACCATTGCCTGAATAACAGAGAACTTAATTGTAATAATTGCAAGCAGACACGCTAAGCATATGTGTACAAATACACACAGACTGAAGAGATGAACAGGTTTCCACGTATCATATGAAACACAAGACTAATCCAAATTCACAAAGCCCTGTTGTATCTGCCTGTAGAGATGTACTGCAGCCCTCAAAACACAGAAAACAGTATGAGCTGTTACTTCAATATTGCTATGCAATGGACAGAAGGAAAAACACATCACACTACATGCAGTTTTATTTACAAAAGGGTACGTTAGCTCAAGAACTTAAAGTAAATAAACCTTAAATTACAGCAAGCTGTAAAACAGAGTAGCAACTTAAAGGGTGAATCTTTTACAGTTAATATAGAACTGGAGAGAACATTTGACTTTTCAGGCCAGCTCAAGTTTTACAAAACATCGCTGTGTCATATGAAGCATTATGGTGACTCTTTAAATCTTTACAAACACCAATCCAGAAAAAGCACACATCTGACAGAAACCAGGCACAGGACAGTGCAAAGAGGGTATTTCCAAAATATCACTAGACATGTGAGCAACTTCAACTAACCACTGACTCATCAATTCACTAGCTACTTTTGGAGTCTTAATAGTTAAACAAGGATAACTACTGTAAGACATCTTCCACTGTTTTTGTTATATATCCACCACATACACCTTATTTCAGAATTTTCAGATGCTGTTTCTCTGCATTTTAATGAACTGCAATTTCTATTAAAATGCACATACTATCTCTCAGCAAGTGAGTGATTCACCACTTCCTGGCAGAACATATAATATAGAATAATATAGAAATGAAACTAAGTTGTACATATTTCACTTCCTCAGATACAAGTTTGTTTAGAATCCTGCTTAATGGAAGATTAGTAAAGGCCATATTCATTACAAAATAATTTTTAGTAGTTACACAAACACAAATGTACTTTTTAGTTTAGTCCCTAAATACTGAAAGGTAAAATGAAGTTATAATTACTGATTTAAGTCATATTTAAAAAACAGGAACTGAAAGCTGCTGACCAGAAAAGAGGAGGTGAAATTATTATCAGTCTTTTAGTTATGCAGTGTGCATATGGTAATTATTTGTTTCAAAAGGTTATCATAAGTAATTAGACATATAAAGATATTTATATAAAATTACAAAATAATCCTTTCAGCAGGAGGCTGGACCAGACTACTTCTAAAAATCACATCCAACCAATATCCCCTGATCTTACGAAAATCCAGACCAAGTTTATTCAGTAATTCCCCTGCAACGAGTAAATAAAATTATTCCTTAATTTTCTCCAAAAAATGCTATACATATACACACACAACAGGTATTTGTATTACACATCTATGTTTTTAAGTGAAAAGTGTCTTCAAAAAGGTGAAGACATGCAGTAGTAAGAAATACTGACTATAAAGCAACTTAGACTCTGAAGAGTTAAAACATTTTCTCCCATTACTATTAGTCATGGGTAAGCCTAAAGAAGAAAGCCACAAGTAAAGATACAGATGTTACAAAACTTGTAATAAAGGCTATAAATTTTAGGGAAAAAAACACAGAAGGCACAGACAAAAGAAAAACCAGTAAAGGACAGTCTGAAAGAACCAGTCAGATTGATCATGAACAGACAAATGCAATGTATTTACTGCCTTGGTGCGAGACAAGACTGCATAAATATTTAAGTAGTGCTAAAGAAAAGTAAGTCATAATTTTGTTCTGCTCTAAAAGAAAAAAAAAGGCAGGATGACACTCAGTTCTTACAACCATAAAGGAAATACTTCCTTTTCACTTGGTAGGAAGAAACACAATATATAGCAAGTGCTATTAACCATATCATGTCACCAAATCTGGAGAACTTAATTCCAGATTGCTTCTTAAAGACAGCCTGCAACCCATGGAAAAGTACTTCTTGGGTACGTGCCACTTACTAAAAATACTAACAACTTCAAAATGACCATCATGTAAAATTTAAAACTGGAAATTGATTAGGCCACCAAGAATTACAGCAAGCCTTTCCTGCTTAAGCTACTACAGATTTGTATCTTTAAGATTGCTTTGAAATGTGTTAAGGTTTGTCTTCCCCACCATTTCACTCTTCAAAAGAGCAATCAAAGTATTTCACAATATACAGCATCTGTCATCCATTAACACTTTCAGACTACTGTCAAGTAGTAAGCACATATAAAGTCTGACGTGTTCTGAAAGGTAAGGTATGTTAATCCTCCTTTGCACATAAAGGGAGAATATTAACAACTTTAAGCAGTAATAACAAAACAAAATGCAAACAAATTTTGTGCTAATGAAAGCATTAGGTCAAAATGGTAAATACATAAAGAAGACTTTTTATTAGTCAAATTACTCTCAGCAGAAAAAACGAAGAGCCATCACTTTAACAAGGCCACAGGAAGAAAGTGTTTTAAATGTTTAGCTTGTAGAGTTGGTACTAGAAGAGCTTGACTCTCTTATTAAAGCTACTGCAGGGATCTGTTACTAGGAGTAACAGAAAAGAAAGTTAAAAAAAATTAAACAAATCTGCATATATTGGTAAAGGCATATAAATAGGTCTGAACTAATGGTAAAACAGTAAAATTTGATCAATAATCAATACACAGCTGAACTTCAGTGTGGCATACTTTTTTCCTCCCCGGAAATTAATTGTACTGATCTTTACAGTTCTTGTGTTAATAATGGGGGACACACCACAAAAAAACTCCACCAAAAACCCCAAACAAAACCAAAAGAAAAATCCCACTATTGGTCATACATCTTATCTCACTGAGATAAAAAGAAAACATCTTTAAGATGAAAGAGTCATTATATTTTGCGGACTGCACTATATAAGCAGTCCATATAATAAGTCAAAATTGCTGCAGTTTGTTAAAAAAATACCTGTCTTGATCTAAAATACAATTTTATGAAGGGTTTGTGCATCTAGCTGTAAAGATCCAAGTTACTTGATAGGTATTGGCCTCTGACAATTGCAAAAGTCAGACTGAGGTAATAAGCAACCTAATACTATTCTGAAAATGTATTTTAAATATGCTTAACTGGAAGACTTTGTGTCATGATACACAAGACAGTCCATACAGTTAATCAAGAAAAGAAACAAAACATCATAACAAGCAAAAAACCAAAAAAACTACTAAGAGTTCCCAATTTTGTTTTAAATGTCACTACTAATCTGTATTAATAACAGCTATAACAGGTAAGCTTATTATTCACAATACACCAAGCAAAAAAATAGTTAGGGAAAGTAAGAGGAAAGTACATTCCTCTCCAGCACTGGAAGGTTACTGTGTTCACATAATGAAGACAAAAAAAAACCCTAAAACCCAAAATGAACAACACTGTCCAGCCAGCAATGGCAAGGCTAAAGAAAAATCAGATCCCTCAGAGAATTCAGTTTGGTAACTAGACCATTGTAAGAATCCACAATGAAAGGCAGCATGGTAAGGGTTTGAGATTGGTTTTATTTTTTGATGCCACCTCAAGCCATGCCAGAGAGGCTGCAGTAGTATGTGTTACTCAATACAATGGAGTGGGTTTGATTTGATCACAAGTAATAGTTTTAAGATACAGCTCTAATTAACGAAGACTGCAAGCAACAATCCCCTAATACCTCTACTGATACATTTTGTAAAAGCTTTTTGGATTCAACACCCATTTGTCTAGATATTACAAGAGATTATGAAGGAAACGCTTTTTCAGTTTTACTGGGCAAGAGCGAAGAAACAGGAGAATGCTTTAGTACAATTTTAACTTAAGTCATAGATACAAGACTCATTAACAACATATGATAACGTGCTTCTGGTAGGTCATTTACTTACCTCCACTTGCTGATTCTTGCTCTTCCCCTTCAGGAAATGTAGCCTGGCTTGGTAAGCTATTCCTAGAACGAGTGACTGACTCTAAGTGTGAAGCCCTTCCCAACAGAGATAGCTCATCTAGCACCTCTCCTTCTTTGGCTTCCAAATCAGATTTTGAAGTGGTTAACTGTTTTATGTTACCTGGTGCCAGTAAACTATTTGGGTCATTTAAACAAGCTACAGTACCACTGTCCAGGCTTAACACTCTGGCACGATTCTTGGCACTGTTTGTGCTAGAAGTCCGTCGTGTAGATCTTTTTTTGCTAATTCCTTCAGAGCTTACGTGGGTTTTGTGAGCATTTTCAGAGTCTGTGCCCCCACGTTCTTTAGAAACGTATTTGGTCTTTAAAGCACTGTATTTTCCCTCAGGAGACTGGCATGAATGGGAGGTGGTGCTGGAAGAGCTATCACTGCTGAACTGGTGAGCTGACTGCATGCTTGATGTCCTGCTCAAGTCACTTTGATCACTGGAGTCCTCATCGTGACAAAACACAGCACTGTGAGGTTTAGTACCAGATACACCTCGGAAGGAAACATATTCCCTGTGCCGACTTGAATCAAAGCTACTAGCCCGCTTTTTTCCTGTCCTTCTCCGGCTGGACTTGTGGGTAGAGGCTGTTCGATGTATTAAACTAGAAGATTTTGGTCGAACATCTCCTTCTTTTTGTTTTCCACTAGTTTCTTTAGAAGCTCTTGAATCTACTAACACAGCTAGTTTCTCACTTTGCTCATCTCTTTGTTCAGCAGCCTTCCCATGTGGCCTGTCAGTTTGTGTAGTCAATTCATTGGCATGTGGGTTCTTATTGGCCTCTTCTGAAGCAGAGGCACCAAGACCTTTCTGGCTGGGCACCTCATCAGATGCATTAGAACCCTTTACCTCTTGAACACCACCCAGAGTGCTCACTTCCACAGCAGTCCTTTCGCTACTAGTCCTTTTGTCAGTAGTAGAACTACTGTCATCCTCTGAGTCGACACCACAGTCTTTTTTCTTACCATCCTTTTTCTCTTCTCTAGGAGACTCCTCCTCATGCTCTGACAAAACACTTTCTATATGCGTTGAGCTAGTGTGTTCACTTTTATAGCTACTGATGGTGCTGTTGGTGTCACGATCAGTCCCACTGCAGTAGCTTTCTGTTGAACCACTGCTTCTAGTACTCAGGCTTCTCAGACTGTCCATACTTTTGTCTGCTTTCAAGGATTTGCTCTTCCCACTCTTAGTCAATGGTTGAGGGCTGCTACTTTTCAGAATGTCGTCTAATTGAAAAACTCCTGAAATGCAAGAGTTCTCACCCAAAGACTCTCGGGATCCAGAAGGGGGCTTGGAAGCTTCTAACTCACTGACAGGATCTAGCCCTCGTTTTTGCTGATAGAGGGGGAAGTCATTTAGTGAAGCATCTGGAAAAGCAACAGCAGAACTAGAAGTCCTTGGTACACCTCGTGGTCTATGATCCTTCCTATAGGAGTGTGAATGCAGAGTTACAAGTGAAGCTACTTCTGTGTCACATGCACTGTTTTTAGACTGGTCCACAAGTTGGTTGTTCGAGAGGCACACTTTGTCACTGTTGTCCCTCAGCAGATCCTGTCCAGAGGACAACGACGGTTGGATGGAGACAAATGAGTCGTTCGACACCAGACGAAAAAGCTTCCGATCAGTTGCCAAATCTGTTTAAGTACAAATTTTAAAATATTCATGTAGAATGTTCACAACCTGCTTTAAAACTGCTTGTTTATATCAGACAAAGTAAATGAGCTGACAGATCCAATTGCAAGTACTATGAATGCATCACATTATCATTTAAAAATATTTTATAACATGTGGGCAAACCTGACAGACTTTTTAATAAAAAAAGAAACCGTTACCTTACCCTTAGCAGATATTAAGTCAACACAATTCTGACAAGCCCCCAACCTCCTCTATTGCTTATGTGTCTCAGACACCATTTTTACACATCCCGAAGTTTCTTAATTATAAAAGAGTACCTTGCCTTTTGTTTTGGTTCCTATATGCAGTAAACAAACTCTAAAAGTATTAATGAAAACAGAGTAAACCTCCTTAGTTCTGAAGTCACCAAAAACCCCAAAAAAATCACCTTTTCTACCAGATACCAAGTAAGCTTACAGTTAGCAAGGATGCAGTCACTGTCACAGGTCTGTTTGTACTGTAATGAAACCCCCTATGAAGTTTTACTACCTCTAAAAAAAAGGTGGATTTTGCTGTTAAAACAAATCATGAGGATTTACTGTTAGCTCTTGATTAGAACAATCGCTCCTGCTACTCATTGCAAGCAGTCCCCTGTAAAAAGTGTCCACCCACAGGCAGTACTAAAAGTCAGGCTACTTTCCCTTTTGGCAATGTCACAAAAACAGAAGATCTGGAGGGCCAAGCTAAGTTTCTACAGTTGCTAAATTTCTGTAGAGTGTATTGTGAACACATGCAACTTAAAGAGACTTCATGGTTACAATACTCAGCTGAAAGCATATTACGATAGCCTGGCCACCTATGATGCTCTATTTTAAACATACTTTCTGCACTGAATCACACAGTAATGACTGAATCATCCATCTAATGGCTCTAATCACCCATTAGCAATTAGACTGGCAAAAATGAAAGGTAATATTCCTAGTCAACTTCCTCCTAATCAACAGCTACTTGAAAAATCAGCAAACAAAAGACTTCCCTTCAGTTTTATGCTCTGTTTTAGTCTGAGCAGATCTTTTCCTGGCAACGAAGCTGAATGAAAAATTGTCCAGTTTTGTTTCAGAACACAACATAGCAGTTTCCTTACACACTAGGAAAAATTTTTTTTAAAAAAATCACCAAGCTCTGATAACTTGCATATTGGAAGCAGTTTATAGCTCTAGGAACATAGAGCCCTGAATGCAGTTATTTACTTTGTAGAAAAGCCTGTCACATTTATATTTGCCTGTACTCATAAGCAAAGCAAATTAGTCTACAATGAAGTTCATTAATCCCAGGCCACCTGTAGTCTAAGAGATACTGTCTAAAGACATGTAAGTTAGCTACCTTTCAGCAGTAACGTGACAGTAAATATTTATTACCTGCTGGAAGATGTCAGAACAAGAAACACACAGTCAAAGAAAAAAGTTATAAGCATTCAAATTATGCTTTCCAAAAGCTCAAGTAATTAAGAAAAGAAACAGAGAACTTTAAGGTTGACTCTAAGAAAGGATATCAAACTGCATGAATTTATTTAGCATATTAAGCAAAGGGTCTTTGGTAACAAAATACCATGTTTAAATATGGAGAAGAAGAAATTTTACCTTGCTCTTCACTCCCTTCTTTACATAGGCTAGAACTCTGGCCGAGACTCAAACTGATATCATCAGAGGTCTTGGCAGTGTCAGTATCACCTGTGAATTTTAAAAAATAAGAGTACTAGTGCCCAAAGCATTAACACATACATCTACATTATCACGTGTCATGAAAGACTGTTGCTTTTATTTCTTCATTTATAGGTAAGTAATATTAATTTTGAGTAACACAAGATTTCTATTTGATACAAGTATTGTCTACTCTATTTCTTTTATCTTCCACAGAACTCAATCAAAACAATTTCTTTCCCCCTTAAAGGTGTATCTATTGGAATATTTCTTTTTGCATGGTTGCCCATGAATAAAAAAAAAAAGAGACTAAGAAAATACTTGTAATGGTCAGGAAGGCAACGATGGGGGGAATCAAGGTGACAAAAACTCACATCCAATTTTCTTTTGCCTTATCATTGGGTACATAAATTTACAAGAAATTATTATTAATATACAAAATTGTTATCTTTTCATCTTAGAGGAGTTCACAAGGGCTGGAAATTAGCTATATACCAAGTAACTAGAAATAATCAAGTCATTGATATTGTATATCAGAAGGGTACCGGTTGCAATGAACTCAAAATAATAGGGAAAAGTCTACTCCAACCAGCCCTTTGCCTCTGCATTTTATAGGCACAGGGCAAACCTGTCATTACATGGGAGACAGAACAGGGGCCCCAGAATATTCTCTGCTTGTGACTTAGTCACATAATTTGCATGCCCAAGGAAGATTTCCCCCAACTAGTAAATGCTGTATTTCGCTCAAAAAAAAAGAAAATTCAAGACAAATAAGGTAGATAGTATTTGGAAACAACACGGTAAACAACAGTGATTTGAAGTGCTTCTGCTAGGTAATTTAAGTAGCTAAAAATCTCACCTTTTATGGTTGCTGCTGTTCCCAGACGAGATAACCCAGATCCAACCTAGAAACAGGGAATTATGTAAAAAGCTGTACACTTTCAGGAAATAAACAACTGTTATTTCCTATTACTGCAATGCATGCATTTGCCTGTACACCTGTAAAAGGTTTTTTAAAGGCAGAAAAGCATCCAGTAGCAAAGTGCTGTAAAATTCTGACTCAATATATTTGTTTCCCCTCCTAACAGAGATGACAAGGCATGTAATTAAGCACTTAACTACATCACAGCACTATACCGTTCAAAAGCCAATGTTCCTGGAAACTTTACTATGCTGATTTTAAAAACAGTTTCTAATATAGGAATTCTCCTTAATGGGGCAACAAAGTACTAGTGCAGTGCTACCCTAATGACTGCTGCTGTAAAGCTCAATATTCAATGCAGTGATACTGGTTGTCTAAAATGCTTAAAGAAAACAATCTGAGTCTAAAACTTCTGTTCAACACAGATAAATTGGATTACTAAACCCAAAAACTGCTCCCATGTGAAAAGATACATACTTTTCCAGTTAGTTTCATCTTCAATGGCAAACCAGCAGGCATCATACCTGCTCACACAAAAACAATCTATCTTTCTGCATATATCCTATAATCCATAGGAGACTACTTGGCAGATATGCTAGAGAGAATTTAGACTTTCCCTCAATGATATTTTCAATACAACCTCTCAACTATAAATAGCATACAAAAGTGCATGTGTCAGATAATTCAATCACTCAGAAGTAAGACAGAGGAAGAGCATTCAAAAGCAAAATCTGAATTAATAATACATAAAAATGACAGCCATTTGACTGATAGATATATACTTATTGGGATGCTGTTTTCCAAAAATTCCTAGTTCAAGTTACTCTGGGGAAAAGAACATAATTCTATTAATTCTTTTCTGTAAGCACAGCAATTTTAGGTAACCTGAAGAAATGCGCAGATTTTATTCAGCCATACCATAGAAGAATAATGGCTGTGTTATGTGAAAAAGTAGCTAAGAGTTTGTTTAATTCATTTTCTTCACTTCATTGTCACACATATTTTTAGTTACTGGTTTCGTCATGTTTCAACATTTTTTCCCTTCAGTAATATGCTTTGCTGAATGCTGTCACTGAATACAAATGCGTCATCATGGGAAAACTATTTCACACAAAAAACTGAACAGAATTCAGATGCTTACTGTTCACGCTGCCTTTGATGCTACACATTCAATCACAAGTGACCAGTAAACACTCATTTTATTACGACAAACACATTTTAAACACTATACTTTCTGTCACAGTAGCTTAAACTTCTTCACATGCTTTAACATGAAAACTGTTATAAGCATGTTTGGAACAGATTTTTTCCAAAGACTGGTCAAAAAACTAGTTTGGGTATCATATTTCCATCTTCCTATGTGGACCATCACTTCCTACTCCCTTGAGCACCAGCAAATGTCTTCTTTCTTAGAGGAAGGAAAATCTCTTAAGAGTATCTATGCTGCACAACTGAGCATTATTCAGACAAAACACCAACATTTGCATACCACTGCACTTCGTTATCTACTGCTTGCTCAGATAGCTAATTAGAAGAACACGATATTGTAATACCACACCAAGGATTTCCACGTCATTCAAAAGCAGGTTCTTTGTCTTTACTATGATGATGCATTGCTCATTGTCAACATAACTGTACAGCCTGGCCAGTCAATGTACTTGTCCCCATAAAGGGTTGATAAAAAGCTAACCACAACTAGCTAAACATCACAAGCCAAATAGAAGGAACACTATGGAATTTGAACACATAAACCTAGTAGACATAATATGGAAACAGGACAACTTCCCCAGTGAAATTAAAGGTAACTAGAGCATAATGAAGTTACATTAAAATGTAATATAAAATGTTCTTCAGCATTTCCATCTGGCAGGAGTCCCTATTTATTGCTTTCTTCCCAACCCTGCTAAAGAATCAAGAAAGTGAAGATTTTGCAGAGGATATAAAAAAAAATTAAACAGTTTTAGTCTTTCCATTTCTAGCAGTTTGTCTTTCTTTATACTTTAACACACTAACTTTTTTGACTGCAAATTTGAACCATCAGAAATAATAACTTTCAGAAAGCCATTCACAATTGCAAGAGATAATTAGCAGTGGACACATTCTAAGACAACAGAAGGCTCCTCAAATACAGCATTTAAATTTGACAATTAAGCTTTAAATGGCAGAACATCCAAAGTAAGGGAGGATGACAAAGTTAGAAGCTTGAGCTATCTAATGGCTCACTGATACCTCACGGGACAAGGGAATCCCACCATAGTGGGTTCTTAGTCCTTAGTTCACCATACTCTGAGCCATTTCGATTTATTAAATCAGAAGAAAGCTAACTGAGCAAAAGGGAATACTTTCTGATGGGACAGTAGGTTCTCTTACAAAATCCAGCCACTTCTAATTTAAGTACAAGAATGGACAAGAGAGAGCTGTGCTGCTAGGAGAATGCAGAGTCTTCATAATAAAACAGTTACATAGAGAAATGTAAATTATTTAATCTAATACAAATTACAAAAGAACCCCACTAAATAATAGGAAAATGTTACCTACAGATTGCAAAGTCAGCAACACTAAAGCAACAGCTGCAGTAGCTTTAATTCTTACCTGGTTGTTTGGATCTATCCCAGCATAAGAATTGCGTGAACTACAGCCAACAGGGGGTGTTGCTTCTCGTATGAACTCTGACATCTCAATCCCTCCACCAGGGTCACTGAGAGAAAAAAAAACAACAAAAACCCACAACCCACATTAGGCCTCCAGTTAAACAGAAGTTTGTCTATGCTAAGTGCAGATTCAAAACAAATCTTCCCTTTTCAAAAATCACGAGGTCAAGTATATCCCAATATCTTGGATGAACACTGCCTGTTTGACACACAAGTTCAGTGTGAGCCAGAGCACTCTATAGAACTGTCATAAAAGCTGATGCCCAAGTCCACTGTCACCAGCCAACACAAACCGAGAAGACTTAGGCACTAAAAAGCATTCTGAAATGCTGACATATTAAACTCTCACTGTCTATACGTGCACACATGTAACTTTTGGATTATCTGTTCAACTATAATACCCTGAAATCCATAAACAGAAAATTTACTACACAGAACTCAGAGCATGGAGAGGACTCTTGGTCTTTTCCTGAGACTGAATCTAGGAGCAAAAGCAAGGATGGCTAATGAAGAAAGCCACATGTAAAAGTTCTTGGACAGACAGTGACATACAGGGCTGGGGTATCTCTCCAAGGGATGCAAACCCCATCTTTCTACCCAAAAATAGCTTCCCTTCAGATACTTTACAGTCCCTACCAAGAAATATTTTCAGGTACAACACATCATGCCATAGTGATTTCAGCCTTTCAGGATTAATAGCTATTGGTTTGAGAGTATTTTCTACAGTAACATCATCAAATTGTAATTCAACAGAACTCAGCTTGTCAAAGGCAGGTATCTTATGAAATGAAATAAAGTTAGATCTGTCCATTAGGACAATGGGTTGTGAAGTAAGTTGAGGACTAGAACACAAGGATCCAACTTAGCACTGACTGTTAATTGCAAAGAAGAAGCAGTTGAGGCACTCTTTTTCCTATCCCATCATAGTTCTCTTCATAGCAAGCACCTTGATCCAGGAGACTTCTAAACAGAAGTAACTGCAGAGTAATTTGACACTGACCCTCTCTGCTTCTTCCCAAACATAAACAACTGTTTCCCAACAATCAAAGCCCAGCATTTTGCTAAAGAAAGTACACACGCAAAACACTCCTCCAGCCAGACCAAAGGCACTAAAGATGAAACCCCTCTGAAGAGGGGTACAGACATGGACAGAAGCACTGCAGGGCTTACTTAACACACAGCTAATCTTACAGAAAAGTCTGCAGTAAGACCAGCACTTAATAGGGTGTCCTGCACAGGGTCAGGAGTTGGAATCAATGATTCTGATGGGTCTCTTACATCTCAGCATATTCTATTATTCTAATAATTTGTGTAATATATGGTCAATCGAGGATATTGTAAACAAACTGTACACTAAAGGACCTGAAATGTGATTCATTCTGCAGCATGCCATTCCAAGCTGTTGTCAGCCTGGGGAGTTGTAAAGGCATAACCTTGGGAATCACTCTAGATAATATAAGAAGCACAGGATTCTTCCTACATCAAAGAGATGACCAAAAAAAGGACACTTTGAAGTTAGGAATACATTCCTTCAGCAAAAATAAGTTTAACTTAAAAGACAAGCAGCCATTAGTTAGCAGAACAACTATGGTCCAACTCCAGCAAATCAAAAAAAGAAGTTAAAAGCCACCATTTTGGTACCGCTTAGCAATAAGACAGGCATCCTCTTGGTGATGCCTGTTTATAGAGTCCGCTCTGACCTGGTATTAACAATTATGCTAAGACAGGCAAGGAAAATTAATTTAAAAAGATACAACACCAGCGTCAGCCAAAGTATTCCTTCTGTAAGCATTTCAAGAGTGCATAAGGATGTAACATGAAATTAAAGACTAAACTGAAAAACTCTCACAATGTTTAAGTTCAGCACATATTACAATGACAACTGAAGATATAACAAAGAATGCCTTTCAGAAAAAGATGAAATTCCTTTCCCGTTCGAATAATTCATTGAGAAACACTGCAGGTGATTAAAGTACATCCTATGAAGTAGAAAAATAAGCTTTCATGCACAGAACCAGGTAGTTCGCCAGGATAGAGGAAGGAACCATTTTTGCCTGAACCATCAGATACCAGCATAAGCAACAACACAATCCATCACTGCCACTCTATTCACAGCTTCTATATTCTATAATAATGCACACAAACCAATAAATGAACAAAAGCTAGTAACAAACACCAGTAAATACAGTCTACAGGAACAAGCAGGAAATACAAATTTCTAGGATTAACCACTGTATGCCTAAGTATCTGGACTTTAGCAACAGAATTCTTTAGGAGCCACTTGACGCTAATGCTGTGGCCAGGCCTTTCTAATATAGAATTCTACAATCTTCGAGTTTGCTGCCTTTACTCCTTAAAGCAAGTGTTACACTTTTCAGTTTGCAAACAAAATAACTGCAGTGAAGTTACTACACAAATTCAGAAGACTGAAAAAATTATGTCCAGCAATGGAGACTGCTGTGAGAAAGGCACGCAAAGGTGACAAAGCAAATTAAAACTACTAATTCTAATTATTAGTAACTCTTTTAACTAAAATTACCATCTGCAGGTATATTACATTAGCATGTCAGAGACCAACCAGAAGTCTGAAGAGGCCATAAACCTACATGAATTCAGAAGTTTAAAATCTGACTTAGACTGATTGACTAGAGAAATCTGACATTCAGACCAGAACTTCAACAGGTAATTTGGAGAAAGTTATTTTGATTTCTGGACAAAGCAGAGGAAGAGTTTTATTATTTTCCTTTGAACATCATCTTCTGTCCCTAATTTGCAACTAAAACAGGGTAACTAGTCAGGAGGCTGCTCTCAAAATACAGAAGAACCACTGCATGTTCTGCAAATGCTAGATCACAACAGCTTCAAGTATTAAGAGAAGTCTTCTTTCAAGCTTGAGTCACTAATGATAGTCAAAAATACAAACCAACCCCAAACTCAAGAACAGGTCTGCCAGCCACAGAAAACTGCAAGGAAAATAAATAGTAAAAGCAGGGCAAGAGTTTTAGAGATCACCTTTTTTACATTTTATTTCTCTTGCTCATATTTGTTTAAGTGGGCTGTAAATATATCAAGGTGCAACATTCTCCAGCTACTAGCTTTACTTGCAGAAGTACATATAAAATTTATGTAGCATCATTATTACAGCTCCCCCATGCTGATGGAGATCAGGAACAAAAGTGTCACGAGATGAACGCTCTAAAATACTTTGAACCATAATAGTCACTAACAAGAAGCCATATTCATATATCCAAAAAAAGATTGATTTAAGCCTTTTAATTATTTATGTGGGTCCCCTGATACCCAACAAAGATTATGCTTGCACTGCTACTTCTACATTTCTCCAAGACCAGGAGACTGTATGCCCTCTACTTGCTTTCGTGAAACTTCACAGAACTATTACTATACTAACCCCTGAAGTATGAAATCAGCAACTCACATTCCTATCTCTAAATTAAGACTAGCTTCTTTCAAAAACATTAACTAGAGAATTTCAGCTTCAGAAAGAGGACAGCAAAAAAATAAACAAGGCATTTCTAAATGAACAATAAGCTGTTCTTTGCTTAAACGTGCCAAAATGTCATGAAGATTAAAAAGCCCCATCCACAAGCCAGTGTTGACTGAAGATAACTGAGCAGTTCGAACAAGCCTACAAATGACAGCACATAATTCATTAAGACACCTGTTAGCACCACTTTGAGGATAAACATCTTCAGAAAAAAAAACAGCAGTTCTTAGAAGCTAAACAGAACCTTGAATGTGACTACTGCCTAATCCTGCAAATACGTTAAGATTTGTATCCAGAGTGGTCTCTGTGAGGGTATGTATGGCAGCGTGAAAACTCTAGGATGGCTTTGCTAGCTATACTATATGCATATTTATTTGGTATCATGTGCTATAGCCTGAGCCATCAAAACTAATATTCTGATTGTACAAATAGTTAAGATAGTATCTCTGCTCACATCTCCCCTATATCCACCTTATATTAGGGGAACAGAGTTTAAAGAGAAGAAAACCCTACATACACATTCTCTTCCCAGACATGTTTGGGTTTTTATTAGTGCTCCAAATTAACTACTAAGAAGGTTACAGCTCAATATTAAACACTCATTCTCCATCCCTTCTACTGGTTTGAATGTTACCCCAGAGTTCTTGTAAGCTTCCAGGCAAAGATTAGTATATACTGTACATCCCACTTACCAAAAAGTAACTCCGTAATTTCTGCATTGACCTTGTTCCCAGTTCTAGTTAAGAGACCTGAAAGTGGGAACAAGGATCATATAAAAGTTAATGAAACTTCAGTTGGCAAGCAGGACACACAGCATCAAACTAACCTCTACTTCTGAGCTCACACTGCTTATAATGTAGAATCTTGTCCCATGTCAACTGCTCCCTAAACAAAACAGAACTGAAACATCCAGAAGTCATTCACAACACTAGTAGAAATTCCCTTGCCAAGTCTGGGCCACTGTTTTGGAAGCAAAAGCTACATGGCAAAAACACCAAACAAAGAAAAGCCCCACCAAAACCACTCAGAGACAAAACATCTAAAGGTCACACCTAAAGCACGCATTGCCAAGGTTGTATTGAAAAGAACAGAGCACTAGTTTACTTACACAAATTTTATTAAGCAGAGTAAGCATTAAGATACAATTACGGAAACAGTCTGCCAAAATACCTCAGTACAGTTTTAGTAAGGTATAGGGTAATCTAAACAGAGCTGCAATTAAAATCAGCAGCTTCAGTTGCCAAACACATCACAGTAAAAGGGTCAGGTTTATAAAAGATTGATACAAGAAGTTACTGTATACCAACTTTAGAGGAATCTAAGACACCGTTTCTGCCAACAACACCTGAGCTGAGAGAAGACACAGAAGAACCTAAGACTCATCTCGTAAGAAGCTACCCCACACATACACAAGAAAGTCCTTTTACTTCTAGGCTTAGCATTTTAAATAGCAGCAATTTAACACTTCCTTTCCTTCAAAGCATCCCAATAAACAGTCTCAAGAGGCTTCTTTCAACTACATTTCCTTGGTAAGATACACACAACCTTTTAAGAGTCAGGATAGCATACAAATCACCTCACTGTGGAAACTACTCATGGCCACTAGTACCGGAAACTCAGAGACAAGACAAGGGTCATCTTTAAAAGCTAACAATTCAAGGTTGATTTATTTCATAAAGTTTAACTTTTAAGATGGCCTCAATTACCTAAAGGCAGGCAGAGGCTTTGATAACAGAGCTCGTAACACATCCACAGTCTGATTAGACTGGTTAAGCTGGCCTTGCTGATGAGTCATCTTTTGCTCGTCTTTCTCCAAATTATCTGGTCAGAGGAAGAAAACCTCTGGTGTTTTTTTTATGCTGGCTACAGCGGAGATCTCTGGAAAGGCATCGCCTCTTATTGACAGTACTTCAGAATCATTACCTTCATTACTGAGCAGAGCAATTCCAGAACTTCCAAATTCACAGGACAGCATTCTCCTCAAAGAAAGACTATGCCTGGAGTAAAGCATTGTATCTGACTCCTGTTTTTGCAAACTAAAATTGAAACCAAATCAGACACCTCTCCCGATAAAAGAATTAGCATGTAGTATGTGGTCGTAGGCAGCCAGATTTTTAATACTACATCTTCCTCTGAAATAAGATTACTTGTACTAATTATGTTCATTAAGTATTTAGTGACCTAATCGGCTCACATTTTCCACACTATTGTTTCAGTGCTTCCAGTATGTTCAATATTGTTCTTGAACTCCTCTGGGGGAGAAAACTAGGAATTTAATGTGAGTACATAATTTCAAACCTAATACATAAATAAGTCGCTTTTCAAGACCAGACTTAAAACAGTCTTTCAGAACTACAGCAGTCTGTATCTATACTCTTCAGTGTTTAATCTCAATCACCATTCTGGTTGCACAGCTGATGAAGACAAGACTGTTCGCCATTTAAAGCAGTATGCAAACATCAGCAGACAACTTACCTGGGCCCATTGCTGTCTTTTCTCTTGGCTGAAACATTACTTTGTTCTGTTTTTGCACCTCTGTCCATATGCTCACTGGCATTCCTCTCCACAATTTCTCCCTCATCCAGTGCCCTGTGCAAACGGTAATTCACCATCTTCAAAACGATAAAGAGAGCTGCTATCACCGGGCAGTAGACAGCTACTATCATCATGGAAGAAGGAAGAGCCTTTCAAAAAAAAAAAGTAAGAAAAAGTTAATGAACACAAGGGCAAATATCCATAAAAGCACTCTATCTAGATTTTAACAGTTTGTTTAATGGAGAAAATATTAAATACATTATATTGAAAAACGTGTGAAAAATGTAAAAAGCAACACAGAAAGAAGAAACAGTTGGACTACAAGATACTAAATCACCACAGCAGCATGCTAAATAGACTTGTCTCACTGAAGTCAGAGAACCAAGTTCAACTTTCATTATCTTTTTCCAATGCAAGACCTAGACTAGGAAACTTAGAGCTAGCATGTGTGACTGATTAACTGTTATGAGTTTAAAAAAAAATGGGAAGATTTTAAGCAACACAAAAAGTCAGCCAAGCATAGGATGAGATCTTATTTCAGGGCTAGTGCACAGCACCAAGTCCATTTCCGAAAAACTCCATCCAAGTTTGACAGCATGGCTGGAAGGGAGAAAACCCGCTTAGATACCGAACATTGATGTTTTGACTTTGTTTGTCAGCTCCCAACAGCTACTGCTTCATGACAAGATACTGATCAGTCACAAAAGCCAAATGTTTCCTACTTGCATACATAAAGAAGCTGCTTAATGTGTGACTCACACACTGCACAGCAGAACACAATAACCTGCAAGACCATGGGCAGCAAAGATCTGTGCCAGATCACTGTATGCCCACAGAAAGGTAGCCAACACATGTTCTGAAGAAAATTTTTCATCTGTATGAAAGGTAGCCAAAAGCCATACTAAAAAAACCCTCAGTCTTGAATTCAACATTGGAAATTTCACTCAGTTAAGAGTTATCATGCAACTTTTGCAGAGGTAAATAAGGCTGTTACAAGTCAATCACAACAACAGTAGGTATTGATGAAGTACAGCCTGACAGCCATCTATGAGAAGCGTTCAAAGTATTGGTTACACTTGAGATTTCACTTCAACGCCTTCAAAACACACTTTTATTCATATCTTTTCAATTTGCCATTTCCCTAGGCAGTAACTAAACAAAATGACATATTAAGTCTCAGTACTCATCCACTAAGAGACCACTTCCCTTACAAAAGCAACAGAAGTTTATTACACTGCACCACTACCCTTTACCCCACTCACAGTGTAGTTTGAGATATATCTCCAAAATATAAAAATACACACAGACGTCCGACAATCAGAATGAAACATCTGATATCCATCTTGAACATCAATGTAGTACATGAGTAGAACAAATGAACTGTCTTTTTAGAGCTCACAGCTGAAGGAAAATTCCAGCTCGCTCCTGTACCTCCCTAAGAGACCAGGGGAAGAGAAGAGTCATCGTCGATAAAAGAGTCCCAGGAACATCTTGCAGAGTCAAAACCACAAAACAACCAGAGTAGAAGACAGCGATGCCTGTCTAATCAGTACATATAAACACTTCACGTAATTTAAAATTGATTGGCTGACAACGTAACATAATATTACGCAACGTAACACAACCTCCTACCTGAAATTATTGCCCTGAATCTTAAAAGGATTTTAAGCACCATAACCTAACCACCACTGTCAGCCAATCAATTTTAAATGACTCAACCTGGTCATATGTGCTGAATAGAGAGGCCTCCTTTTCTTTTTCTCTACTCATTTTCCCTTTCTGACTCTTCAAGATGTCCCTGGCATGCTGATCACCACGATAAGTCTTCATAACCTAGCATGGTATTCCTCCGAAACAAGTCAAGTCTGACAACCATAATCAACACCTACCTTTTCCTCCAAAACAATTTAAGTCAACACTGAATATAACATTTGAAGTCAGCCAGGCAAACTAAGCTGAAGTTTGCTAAGTTTCATTTTGCATGCTGAGCTGGACAACATCACCATGAATAGAGGGATTCACTTACCAAGCACCAGCTAAGGAAGAAAAAGAGGAAATCAAGCAACTTAAAAACAGCATCAACAAGCTAACAGGATCCACAATGACACGCCATCCCTAAAAGCCATGCTCGAATGGTTTCCTCAAGAAACGTGGTGTTTCTACTTCTATAAACTTCAGAATCAGTTCCCTACAGGCAAGGGCCAGCCCATTAACTGTAGCAAAAGAAATGAGCTTCCTGTTCCCGCTAAGCAGTCTGTTACTCCACCACACACACAGCTTCAACTTTCCTCTCCTTTATGATACCTGGTGTTCAGAAGTCATTACCAGAAGAGTCAGACTAACACTAGATAACAAAAGCTAGAGTTACTCCACAAAAGACATGCCTATACTTTTCTGTCTAGATAGATATTTAATTTCTCCCCTTGACTCTGTAGGCAGTGAGGTCACAGTAAATCCAGTTTATCTTGCAAAATCTACACATACAGTTTTTCAAAGGAAAACTTTAAGAACAAGTGAGAGAAAAAAGGCAAAACACCGCATGTAACTTGTGGCAAACCTATAAAAGAATTCAAAATTTTTCCTCACATCCTGTTTTCACAGGATTGCAGAAAATTTTTTTAAAAAGCTAAGGTAACTGACTACTTTTCCTTCTTCATATTCATTAGTAGCTGCTCATCTCAGAATAGGGAATACACTCTGGGAATAGAAGGCATTTTAGCTAGCTTAGTCTGCCATATGAACATACTTGACATCAAGTACTGTGCTGTGGTACAGCACTGCCACCCATGGTACCAACAATTTGTCTGCAGTACAACCTCAAGAGACTTACTGCAGCCTAACCTAAACTACTTGCCCCTTCTCTATTTTTCTTAGCCAAACTTAGGAGCACTCAGCATCCATTTGGGCTCTTCTCCCCACAAACCAAAGCAAGTTAAAGTGAGATTACCATTTTAAACCATGCTTAGCATTTTACCACATTTGAGGAGAGACAGGTTTCTCACCAGCATCCTATGTGATACCACCTTCAAGACTTGAATACAAATCTAAGTCATACAAATTTCCCACTAGATTACATCTCAATAATATCAAAATAATTTCAAATACTAAAGCACTTTTATTGAGCACAGCACACTAAAATCCTCAGGTTAGAGCTTCTTAGTAGACACCAGGTGGCTACATGCCTACAGCTGCAACAGCATTTCAGAGAACACCCCTTTTTACTGCACATTCCTGGTCACTTGCATTAGCACCAAAAGAAAACATACATTCCAAAGGAGTCATCACAAATGAAGCTCTTGTACAATATAAAGAGGTACACAGAACCATACAAAAACTGTGTGCTTTTAATTATGCTCTGTTGAACACTTCAGTCATCTAGTGACTGAACAAACCCAACTATTAGATAAACTCCTACCTGAAATTATTACCCTGATTCCTAAAGGGAAGTTAAGTAGTACTCTCAAATATGGGGGGCTGCAGGAAGGACACTGATTTTCTACCACCTTTCCCACAAGAATTACTTTCCACATTTAAATCTTTCAAGTCAACTTATCAAATCCAAACTATGTATATGGACAAATGTAAGGTGCAGGAATGCATAGTTAAGGAGGACAATCTCTTCTGAAACCTCCTGGCTGTTAAGTTAGCTCACTTGTATCACAACATGCCTTTTCTAAAAGAGCAGGTAGAAAAAGGTTTAAGCACTCCCAGATTCCAGTGGTCAAAATAGAAAAAGCTCCCAGCACTAGTTACAGCACTAAAATACTCCCATTCAAACTGCAAAAGGTCACTGTATCTCAACTGAACCTTTTGAACACACATGTGCCAGGAACCAAAAAAAATTTCATTGATCACAGGCTATGTAACATCCTTATGAACAAACAAACACTATATGGATCCTACCTAATCTGATTACCTATTTACCTACCTTTAGCTAGACACCACAGACACAATGAAAATTCCAGATTATCTTCAAAAAAGAAATGCATAGCTGTTACCCGTTGAAAACACTCACAGCAAAGTTTTTAAAACCAAATCTGTTTGCAAATCCATACATAAAGGTGATACCAACTAAATATTCATTAAGAAGTCACAATCATCTAGTAAGAAGACTCAAACACACAAGCATTTTCAGTGCAGTATTTTATAGAACCATTCTTCGTGGAAAAGAGACAATATCAGGAAAGAGATACAGTTTTATCCCAAATTATTGTTTATGGACAATCAGAGCCCTTAAGAACTGCTGCTATGTGGAAGAGAGTTCTGTTGCAAGTTACCTAGTTTTTGACCGAAACCTCAAACCATACAACCAAAGCTCAAGCAGCCAAGAAACTGGAAGCGTCTTAGAACAATACGGCATACGAGGGATTGTTATCACAGATTGAATTTCAATTGTTTAAAATCTTAGTTTAAGAAACAGGACATATTTCAGAAACTTCAGTGGAAAAAAACTTCCACACGAAGCTACATTTATATGACCTACTTCTATAACTATGTACACAAGTCAGGAAATTAAGTGAACTGTTGTCTAAACGTGCTTGACTTTGACAGACAAGTTCTGTAGGTACATATGAGCCCATTACCCCAAGCAAGGTAAAGTCCTGGCTCCTCTTCAGTCACTGGCAAAATTCCACAAGTGCCAGAGCCAAGATTTCACCCCCTCATGCGCACGTGGTGGGGCTGAAACAGCATTCCGACTAGAGGAAGTGCTTTGGCAGCCTCCTCTCTTTCCCCTCCCCCCTGCAACACTGATGCATAACATTGGCCTCTGCATTCAGGGTATTTTTTCAAGTCTATTACTAGATTTTACAAAGTGATTGGACAGCTTCCCCATATAGAAAGCACATTTTTTTCTCTCAATTTCAATTTTGCATTAGAGTACAAACAGGGATCAGCTCGTACAACAGATAGGCACATCAACAAGCACAGTTGAGTCTGCCACTGAATACAAATATGCAAACAGGACAGATATAACTAGTCTAGAAAGCAGAATTTTTGTATGCTTACTGCCAAGCCACAAATCCAAGAAAACACACTCAAGCACCTTCCCTAAAGCAGGCATTTCTAGACCCAAATTCCTTGATTATCTACACTTTTATTTTTGCCACACTTCCAACAAGCACAGGTAAAGTGTATAAATACATGAGAAAAAGTGCCCAGATGGGTAAAATAGGTACATTTATGCATACATCCGTCATCTTCATACAGGGTACAACTCTAAATTGCCCGTGCTTAAGCTCAGAAGGCGGATGAGGGACCAAGGAAGAAATGTTGGTTATTGAATTCTACTGATAATTTTTTCATAGGTTTGCACCACACATTAAATCCATCAACACTAACAGCACTGGCATGCACATACAAAGAAACACACAGTTTTATGGCATTACTTGCTGACCACAACCATTACCAGATTTCATTCTGAAAATATCAGATCAACAGACCAAGTGCACAGAAAAAAAATTACCAGTGTTGGATGCACTAAACCAAATATTTAAACAATAAGTGCATCTAAATTTCCATAGCCCAAAGAGTGCTATTCCTGTTGGGGGTTAAATAACATTCAGGGAAAAAAAGTGATTAGCTTCTTGTTAAATGCATTCAGCCTCGAGAGACAGCTACAAGCAAAGTTCTTAGGGGATACTTTTGTCTTTGTTGCTACAAAGCAACTTGGAAATAACTACAGTTACTGCTGATCCAATGCATAAAAGGAATGTTATGATCTTGTAATTCTTTACATGAGGAAGTTTTATAAACAATATAAAACCTGTTAGCAGTCTTCCTATATACCTTGATTTTTTAAACACACAGGGTTGTCTGCCAGCAACAAGTCACTCAAAGCTAGCTTAGAAACTCCCTCCTACACACCAGTGAGCCATGCTCAGAATTCAGATTACGATTACCTAAGACTTTTCAAGCAAGTTCTGCTTATTTATGTCCTACAGCAATGCAACACTTACTGCTTTTTATTCTGAAAAAGAGCTTGAGAGATGCTAAAGAGCTAAGATGACCAACACAGTTCTGCCTGTTTAGTTTATGTCTAGACAACACTTAAACTGCAGAGGGTGGAAACAGGGAAAACGGCCAAACATGATTCAATCTCCTTTAACTTGTGACTAATCTCCCTACTTATTCTCAGGGAAGTTGGCACTTGTTGCATCTTTAGCTTGTCCAGAGCTATGAAGCAAGAGAATTTCTCTGACCTCAACAAAGCCCAAGACAGCTTGATGTTGCCTGTCTTTTCCCTTTGTGCAGGAAAAAGTGCTTAAGCAACACTGAAGTTTACCCCATTGTACGGGTAACTGAAGCTTATCTACTGCTTTAAGAGCAGCAGGAGATTCAAATGCTGGCCCAGATTTACCATTTGTCAAAAGACCTATGTGCAATATAGATCAGTCCACTTTCAAAAGTCTCCTTGCATGCAGGATATAGTTGTTCATAAAGGTGTGGCGAGCTCTCTCAGCAAGGCACTACTAGTTAAATAGACTGTGCTGTCAAAACAGAGGAGTAGTACTTTTATTTTTAAAAAAAATTGTAAAACTATATTTGAAACCAAAAAGGTGTGTACTCACGTTCTGCAGAACTTTGAATAGACAGGTTCATAGCTCTTATACAAAGTATCTGCCTGGTTAAAGTTCTACCTAGCTGCTCTCACGTAACTTCAGTTTTAAAAGCAATTTGTCTCAGCCTGTAGTTTCCCTGCCAGCAGCCTAGAAGTCTTCAAACAAAAAGCTTCAGAGCTGCCTTTTCCAAGACACTGTAATACGAATTGAAAAACTAACCATACAGAGCTGTAACCTCCTTTCCCACATTAGCTATTTCTTAGTATTAAGTGCCTCATACTGCAACTCTACCAATTTCTTTCGAAAAAAGCAAATGCCCGACCTCAGAGCTGTCAACTTCTGCACTTGTGTATGATTTTTATCTCTGATGTTTCATTCACTAACTAAATTTTCACAAGGCAGCTTCTACTTTAGGTTGTCACAGCATCGGAATCTGGCAGTCTTGCAAATTATGTTCTACCCCACATGCCCAAAACTGGTCAAAACACACCTATTACGATCAGACTTTTCCATTGGAAAATCCAAAGTAAACTAGTAGCATTTCATAAGTTAAACACAACTTACACAGGGAAAAAAACTACTGGCCAACAGGAAACCACCCCCTTTTCTTGTAACTGATCATATTTCTCCTCTATTCGTTCCCAGGTCCAAATGTCAAGAAAGTTTCTAGGTTTAAAGGTTAGTATCTTAACAGCTTTGATTGAAGGGCCAGTTACAAAGATAGACAGGACAGAAATTCTCATAACCGAGTACACTAAATTCTGGACGCAAACATAAAAGCCGGACTAACTTCTTGTTGATAACACACAATCTAGATATAGCGCCTGCCAGCAGACCACACATTAAAATAAAACTTCTTGGTTATGGACCCACATCCTCCACCAGACCCAAAAGTCAGAAAGTGATATTGCTGCCAGAAACCCTAACAAGGTTCTGTAGAAACTGCTTTTTACTGACATAGCAGAAGATCGGCAGCGGAAGCTGCCAGAGGTATTTCCAGTTTCGAAGGCAAGTAAACAGAAAGGCGAAGGCAAAGCGCCGCCGCGCCCCGACAGCGCCCACCCACAGATTCCCCGTAACGGGTCGGTGCTCCCGAAACGCCGCAGCCCCGAGCACGGCCGCCGGGCCCACTCGCAGCGCTGGGCTGCCCGGCCGGAGGGGCCGTTCCGGGGCCGTGCCGCGGGCAGGGGGCGCACGAGCGGCGGCCCCGCGGCCCCTCCCGGCCTCCCCCCACACCCACCTTCGGGCCCCGCGAGGCCCGGCCGACCCCCGGCACAGGCC
>VZRM01005050.1:631003-648992 GCA_013397955.1 Grantiella picta | reverse complement strand
GGCAGCGCTGCGCCTGCGCGCGGCCTGCCCGCAGCGCCGCCCCCGCCTGCCCGGCACAGCGCCCCCTGCCGGCCCGGGTTCCGCCTGCCGCCCGGCCTAGCGGGGCTGGCGCGTTCTGAGGGGAGCGTGGGAGGTGAAGCACCCCTCGGAAAGGGCTTTTTCAATCAAAGAATTACACAATCAGTTAGGTTAGGAAACGCATCTGAGATAATCGAGTCCAAGTTATGACTAAAGACCATCGTATCAACCAGACCATGGCACTTCCAGCCTTTCTTTGGAGGCCTCCAAGCATGGTGACTCCATCACCTCTCTGGGCTCCCCATTCCAATGTCTAATCGCCCTTTCTGCGAAGAAATTCTTCCTGATGTCCACCCTAAACCTAAATACTGTAGGCATTGGTGTAGATGTGCTTCAGCTGGGGTACAGCCATTGCCCCTAGCTGAAGTATGCCACCTCCAGGCTCACCTCTAAGGAGCCTGATCTAACCCCCTTGCCCCTTCAAATCTCCTTTCTTTACCTCTCCTAGCAAAGTGCTGCATCCTCTCCTTGTAGGAGGGCAGGAAGACATTTGTCCAGCCTATGCTTTAAGTCTCTAAAGTTGCAGCGGCATACTAGCTTCACCATTTTTGGAGCGCCCCCATTTACTCTCAATACATAGTGTTACCAAAACCCTGGCATGCCTGTCCCCACCACAGGGTTTGTTGTAGGTTGCCACAGCTAAAAAGGCAGAAACTTTAGGGTTTACAGAGAGAACACAACACAGCAGACCATGGGTACACTACAAGTTTCTCACAGATTCAAGTTTCAGCTTCCACATTCACCTGTCTTCATAGATGTTCTTATCAAATGCTGGCTTTTCAAGCTTTTCGCTTAGACACACACATCCCAAAAGTCAGATGTCGTTAGGAAAGGGACAGACTAGGGAAGCAGTTTAGACATTGCTCTCAAGAAGGGGCAAGAGGGGTCCTTTTCCTTCAAACACTATGGTCTCCAAAAACAATGAGGGGACTGGAGCATCTCTCTTACGAGGAAAGGCTGAGGGAGCTGGGCCTGTTCAGCCTCAAGAATTGATGACTGAGAGGGGACCTCATCATCACCCTGAAGGGAAGGTGCCAGAGAATGGAGCCAGAGCTCTTCTCTGGGATCCCAAGCAATAGGACAAGAGGCAACAGGCAGAAAGAAATGCACAGGAAGTCCCAGTGGAATATGAGGAAGAACTTCTTTATTGTGCAGGTCACCACACACTGGAACACATTGTCCACAGAGGTTGTGGAGTCTCCCTCACTGGAGATATCCAAGAACTGTGTGGGCGCAATCCTGTGCCATGTGCTCTAGGAGGTCTCTGCTTGAGCAGGGAGGTTGTACGACATGGCCCTCTGTGGGCTCTCTTCCAACCTGGCCCATTCTGTCACTCTGTGTCTCTGCTGCAGAAAAATGGCAGGAATGAAATAACCCGAGCACTCAGCCATGACTCATGATGAGCATGCATTTGGGCTGGTATTTTCAAGAGGCTGCATTAATTCCTCAGTCTCCACTGTCTCCCTGACAGTTAGTGAGCCAATGGCAGCACTTGGCTATTCTTGGAAAATCAGAAGACAGAAGTTACTGACTCAAAGCAAATTTATTTCATATATTTTTTGTTTCCCCAGTGAGAAAGGAGGGAGAAGGGATGGACACAAAACATCAACTACAATGGCCCTCTCCCCAGTATTTAAAAAAAAAAAAAAGAAAAAAAAAGAAAAAGAAAAACACCCTTTTTCAGAGAGTGCATTTTCAAATGCAAAACTGGGAGCAGTATTTTACAAAAGAGCATTTTTTCACTCTGTCAAACAGGATTGAGATATTAAAGGAAATTAAGATGGGGGGAAGGGAAAAAGCCAACAGTGAAAAACTACAGAGGATTATCATGGATGAGGAGGGGGAATTCCCTTTATCCTTTTGCATTAAAGCCAAGCATGACAAGCCTCACCGGTTCTAGTATGCTCAGAAAAAAAAATAAAACTGTTTTAACTCCATCATTTGCCAAAATACCATTAAAAACTAAAATGATGAATACAGCTGTTAAAAGATGAACTTGTTACATTGTGATTTCCATAAATATACTTAGATACTGTAATGATCAGGATTATGAAGTGTTAGTTCTTTCAGCAGCTGTTTTATCAATGTTACATAAGAGCTGTTCACCTTCTCCACAAAGGGAGACAAGAGGGATAACATTCATTATTAACATGTCTGAATGCTGCAGTAAATGCTTTAGAAACCTTTATGCTGCTGTTTAGGAGCCTTTGATTAAATCTGGACAGATTAGGCTCAGCATCCTAGTAATGATTCATATTAAACTGTGCGCCTGTGTGAGAGCCTGGATGCCATGGAAGATTCTAGTTGTTTCCCCAGCCACACTCCTAGAAGTTCTTGGACCATTGGATGAGCCATGTCATAAAGGCTTGGGGGCATGGGAGGGGGTGGGGAGTTTGAATAAAAAACAGTGGAAACAGAACACAAAAATACATGTATATATACATATATTTCTTACATAAAACACAAGTAAAATTCCAGGCTCAGCCCTGATCCAAAACAGCATAACCTAGTTCCACAGAGATACCCTGTTTAAGTGCATTTCAGAATGGGAGGATCTAGTCTGCATCCAAAAAACCAAAGAGAATATCATGTGCTTGGGAGGACAATTAAATTTCATTGTTTAGATATTTCAATGCAGACAGACTGAAAACATTAGGACACAAGATGCAGAAACAATATTATTTGACTCTATCCATGCCCAAAGGTAAAATTGATAACCAGTTCAGTTGTAGACATCATTAACAAAGCAAGAAAAAAGAAATCATTATTAGCTTTCAAGGGGAAACAAACAATTGATACCTGGATAGAAAGTAACAGCAGTAGATTCAATCTGTGCCTGCCAGTGAATAAGGAGCTTACCATCTGCACTGTACTGTAGCCTTACAGTATTTCTTTAGGATGGGTACAGGAAAATAGTTTACTCTAGAAAATATAGAGCATGAAAATTTATTAGATAAAATATTTAAGAGAGTGGGCATTAAATCAAGTGATTGGAGACAAACCAATGCATGCTATTACAAGAACAGAAAGTTAAACAAAACAGTGAAACGTGTCACAAAAATGCTTCAACACATTGCTATTTCTAAGAATAATACTGCAGCATGCTTTGCACCATTAGAAGTACATTAGTCTCTCATCTTCTCATTCAGAGGGATGCGGTTCTACACTGACCCTACAGACATCTTTCATGGGATACACAAAATTATAATTTTTAAATTAATTATCAAGATAATTTTAAGTTTTATGAGAACACAATTTACAATTAGGACAAGAGGTGTAACAAAGTAATAAGGGATATTTTGCCTATATTGGACACAACTACCTGGGAATAGCTAATAAAACAGACAACAGAAAATAAGAAAAGCACCAGTTTACTCACTTTGCAGTTAGGAGGATTAGCACTTCTCTCTCTGTGCTAGATAAAGTATTTATTCTCACATGAGGACTGGAAAACTAGGCCTTGGTGGCTCACTACCAACCCTTATATACATGTTCCTATTGATCCCTTCACTTGGGATCTGTAGTGAGACTACACCATTTCAACACCAATTTTGGCATCCTGTTGATACATACTACTCTATGCGACTTTCATACAGTATCCAAAGCAACAACTTCGGTTAAAAAAAGAAAAAGCAAGAAAAAGACAAGTCATTTTTGTATATTATTGATCAGCCTAGGAGAAAAGTACACCTACTTCTCGCTTTTCTGAAGAGACAATAGTAAAATATATACTTGCTACTAAAGCATTGAACCTCTGCATAATTTTATGTCTTGACCTTCCCCCCCATTCCCTGTAATTGCAACCAAGTTAAAAAATGGTTGGAGCATTGTCATAAATAGTGATGATGTGTTTGATTCTTTCATCTTATATGAAAACTAAGAAGTAGACTTATTTATAAGGGTGATAGAAAGCAGAAAGGCATTCTACGGTAATATTTGCTAGCCTAGTTTCACTGCAACATAACTAATTTTCTTATAAAGCCTTTTGGGAAGTTCTTCTAGGTTAACTTTAAATTACAGTAGAGTGGGTTTTAGCAACTACAGGCCTCTAATTAACATGCTACCATGATGTCAGTGTCTGACAGCAGCCTACCTGCTATTCACATAGGTTTTAAACAAACTTCTAAGGGAGAACCAGATCTTCTCACAGACACCACTTCATTTCTAGTAGTCAGATTCAGCCTTGCACACTAAGGGTGTGCAAGGAAATTACTCCACAAAATCTAGTCCTTTATATTACTCCAACTCCCAACTAGAATGCAGCCTTTAGAAACAACAAGAAAAATATGCCTATTCTCTCATGTTTCAGTACAGACCAGAAAGGAGTCTGCCAGCAGGAAGGTACCATGGCAGGAAACATTCTCTCCACACTGTGCTGGCAGACTCACCACTCATCACATGAAACAGCCCCAACTACATACCAGGCTACTGCCTGCATTCACCTTTATTGCCGAGAGCCACACCACCAATCACATTCCCAGACCCACCTGTGCTTTCAGGATACACCCTGCCCAGCACCTTGTCGTAAATGCCAAACTATCCCCTCTCAGTGTGGGAGAACATAGTTTTTACTCTCACAAAATGAGAAAGGGGAAGAAAGGTTTGGGTTTGTTTTAGGTTTTTTAAAATTTTTTCGGTTCTTGCTATGACTAATATAGCTCTCCATATTGCCACACAGTGCTACTGAGGAGGAGATAATTCACTGGGTGGAGGATGCTAATTACTCATCTGCAAACAGCTGAACTGTGGAGTCCACCGTCCCACTAATCCTGCCCTTGCAGATTGTCTCAGCTGCTTGCTGCACCTTTTGAGTATATAAGCTCTATTCATACACTGTCTGAGCTCTGTAGGTTTCTCAAGACAACATAAGAAGACCAAAGCAAGATTCTCTCCAAATAAGAGCACTTACATAAGTTTCTTATTATCACAGAGTGCTGAAAGGGGAAAGCTGTTTAAAATAGATCCACACAAACAAAAAAGTCTCGTGACAGCTAATAAAAACAAATTCTTACCAAATTGTTGATTGCAGCTTTCTGTAAGTTGCCACTCAAATAATAGTACCTTCAATTCCACTCCTTTTATTTCATGTTAGAATTGGTCTCTATGCATCTTTCTGCTGTACACTTTTAGCAGCTATGTAGGCCACCGTCTCTCTGTCCTACCCTCTTGCAGCTGCTTCAGCATGGCTGAAAAATCAATCAGAATGGCTTAATAGTCCCATTGCTAGAGCAAGAGTGGAGTTTTAACATGGATTTTCCTCCTAAAAATAGCTTTGTTAGTGGTTCTTGCAAGAAAATTGTAAGAGCATCATGCACTATCACATTACAGGACCTAATTTTGTGAACATGTCCATACAGAAACCACAAGAAACGTCATCAATGTCCCAGTGACCATGAGGTCTCTCTGGAAAAGAGGAATTTGCTAGCATTGCTGGTATATGAATTGCCTAAAAATGCCATGGAGATGAAGCATAATAAACAAGGCTAAAATTAGAATATCCAAACACTCAGCTGACAGTATTTTAGCAGTGTTTATATCACACTCTTTAAAGCACAGCACAGTGGTGCCTCACTGTAAGAGATTTCTACCAATGATTCATGATGTCACTGGGATAAATTGCAATTTCTTTCTTTGCAGTTAAAACTCTCTGTCTGAAGTACAAGGCTCCCATAGGAGTCCCCAAGAGCATGTTCTCAATCTTGAAGGATATCCTCTCTTATGGCTCTTTTTAGCCATTTTTCTAAGAAAGCTTAGCCTTTTGAATTGGTCAGTCCCTGCCTAGGAAACGGTTCTGGTTTAACGTACATTGCCAGAGGCAGAATTAGAACATATATTAAATGCCTGTCAATTTCAGGGTAATGAAAAGAGGCAAAAATAAGGAATTCCGAGGAGGAAATGTGGGCAGAATTTGGACAATAGTGTTGAGACACCTGTCTTATCAACAGGGATCTGTGGAAATCTGTGGAATAACTAGTGGCATTGCAATATGAGAGTGTTGTAGTGAATATGACTCACAATTTCATGCAATTGCATTTCTTCCAAGGATTTGCTTGGGCAAATTAGTTAAGAGGTCCTGCAAGTCTTAGCAATTTCCCTAAAACTTTCTTGGATTTTAACTTCATTCTGAATAATTAGAAAAGCAACTTTATATTTCTGTCTGATTTCAACTCCTTTGCTAAATGTGTATGTAAGACTCCTCACTGAATACAGCCTTGTCTGAAGTGGAACATGGCAGTGACTATGTGCTTTAGTAGGAGGTGTGAAGAATAATTTTGACATTCAAGACTATTGGAAACAGTATGTAATTCATTGCCTTGAGATGGAACGTGGCCATAGTTAACAACCTGAATTTGAGAAAAGAACTGCAGAATCTCAGTTTTAAATCCCTTTTGGAAGGTAGCATCGGTAGTCATACAGTGCTTCAGTGCCAATATAGGTCGGTCACAGAAGAAGCAGTGCTATTTTTTAAACAACCAAAGTTTAAATTCCCAGAGATGTTGCATGATTTATATTGGCAAGAAATCTCAGCTGCCTCACAAGATCTGCCCATTCCTATACTCTTCTTTCTGTTCTCTGGAGATCTCCCAGATAAGTATTGAGCAGGTCAGACCTGCTTAGTGTTGAAGATCAGATGAAATCATGCCCTGTTTGTTGCAAATACCCTTTTTTGTATTTGCTTGAATTGGCAGTGGCTGGAGGTATAGTTGACAGATTTCAGAATGTGAAAATTATTAATCTGGGGGAGTGCCCTGAAACACTGCCACTTTATGGCAGATCTAAAGTAAATTTGGGTTTCAGCAACCCTTTAAAGAGCTATTTAGAAAGAAAACCCATATGAGCTACCCAGTGAGTAATATTTGCTGTCCTAAACAATAATTTCTTGTTCTCTAGGCCATGTTTTCTCTAAGTATGAGCTGAAGAAAGCCATCATCCTGCAGTTGCATCACTTCATGAACTAAATGAAATCAAGCGTAAGTACAGCAGAATGATGGAAGCCTGGAGGAGGTGTGATGAGAGCTTTCTTAGAGAAGACATATGGCTTTCAAAGAAAGGGTCTTGGGCAGCTAGCTGGAGGTGGCATAAGTATTCATCAAGGAAACAACAGCAGCAACGTAAGTCTTCTCCTTCCCGTGCAGGCTGAATAGATTTGTTACAGCCATTCAATGGGCAACTGGTTTTAGCCTACCTCCAGGAAACAGACTTCCATTTTAAACTGATGTGGGAGGACGCTCTTAGTGTAAAAGAAACCCATAGCTATAGAGAAACACATACTTGTCTCTGCTTTCAGCCACTGCTTTCAGCCAGCTCCTTGCTGTAACCCATTAAGGCAGTCCCTGTGACCAAAGAGCAAATGTATGTGTATATATGGACCTGTGTGTTCATGCACATACGTAGATACACCACAGCTTCTGAGACATCATAATTTTCATGAAAATCTTCTTTCAGCTGCATGAGCTGATAGTCTTCAGCCTCTTCTCACATCAGACTGGGTTTCACTCTTTATATTTATCCTTGTGTACATGAGGTCTGACTTCAGAATTCTTTGCCATACAGGTAAAGCCTGACGATACTCATCATGAGCAGTGTCATGATAGCACCAGATAGAATAGAGAACTATGTGCAGCCAAGACAAGTGGACTTTGAAATATATTAACTCTTTGCAAATCAATGTTATCTGTTAAGTGGCACTGATACTGATGTGTGTGATGCATGTATTTTTTTAATATGGATGAAAGCAACCTGCAAAGAAGGTATCCTTAATTGCTTTGTACAGATGTTAAAACTGTTGCAAATAGAGAGACCTGTTCTGGGTCATGATGTAAATAATTGGCAAATCCAGCCATAAATCTCCCAAGTCCTGATACATTAAACAGAGTTGCATTTTTCATTAAGAACATCTGCACAAACTTCACAGCTTCTGCAGAGTCAGTGTTAGACAAGTGAGCTTTTCCTTGGTTCAGAGACAAGGTAGTGGAATGAAACTAAGGCTATTCTTTCCTCTATACTTATTTATCATATGAGAGTGTTCCCCACTTAAATATCAGGAGCAGATAATGACCAGCACAATAGTGGTGGAGTTCACAGATCGGAGAATTGCAGGTGGATGAAATCCAGCTCTCAGCCAGTCTGAAAGGTTTCCTATGAACACCGCTTGTTTATCCATCCCTGCTGTGGACAAACCCACAGGATACTCTCTGAGAGGGTGCAAGCCTTTGAAGAGTTTCTTCCTGATCTTTTGCTCAGGAATGAGGGAATTTACCCATCATGGAACAGCCTGTAAATCTTTCATGGCAGATTCTTAGGGATCTTCAGGCATCCAGAGGTGCCTATATTTCCCATTGCCACTTGCATTGTGTAGCCACTATGTTCTGCAGTCCAGAACACTGTCCATATTAATAGCATTGGTCGTGCTGCATTCTTTATTGTTCTGCAGCATGGAAAGATATATTCAACCCTTTGAGAAATGCTTGATGGATTAAGCAATGAAAAATGATCAGGGAGAAAACTCTTAGAAAGCAAAGGATTTTGTTGTAGGTGTACAATGCTGATGATGGTCATATATTTCTGCCCACATTTGCTGGGAAAACATACAACCTTCAGTTTTTCATAGGCCTTTCTAGAACAGTGGTGACTGTAAAATGGTCTGGAAACACTTTTCTGGAGATAAACAATGGAAATGATCTAACATTAAAAATAACCCTAAAGGCAAAAAAAATCAAAAACCACTTTGAAACAAAGGAAGGGTGGAGTAAGCAACCCTTTTGGAGAGACTTACATTCTGTTTTGTGCTGCTTATAGAACCTAAAAATGCCAGTGAAGGTTGTGTCAGAAATCTGTAAGCTATATGCCTATAGCTATTATGTACAGTGTTCTAAACATTATAGAAATCAGAGATCCTGTTACAAAATTTACAGCAGTTAAAATTAGTTTTGGAGTAATTTATCTTCTTGCCATTGTTTCAGCATGTGCTGTGACGTGAAAAGGGGAGGTTTTGTTGCAAACAATATTTTAACCACAAAAAGATATTTTGCAGTAGAACAAGTATTCCCAAGACTTAACTCACTATTGAGTGTTACACAAATCATAGGAAAAACTTTTTCACTGTTGCAAAAACAGAATTAAGTACAGGTGGCCAAAGTAATTTGACTCTTGGACAGCATTTTTAATTTTCTGGTACACCCTGCTGCTTCACAGTTAGGTTGTAGCAATGCAACTAAGTGGTTTCTTGTAAATCTTTAAATGACATATGATGGAAAACAAGCAAAACATTTTAGATTTTTTTTTAAAGTCAAAGCTTCAGGCATAATTTTGAAAGCTCTAGATTGAAAAGCATATTTTTTCACAATTATTACTTCTACTGCCATCACGAAAACTACACATATCTCTGCTTTTCTTCTAAGTCTTTAGGATCTGAGTCTTACAAATAAATAGTTCAGAACTTAAAATTATCCAGCTTTTCACGGGCCTCCCTTCTGCCTTACTTCTAAGGAAAGAGCATAAACAACACGTATTTTCTCAAAAAGACTTCTATGTGACTGGCAGGCCCGGATGGATCTTCTGTCAGATGCTGTTCTCACTAGCTAATTTCATCTCCTGGTTCTGTGTACTGCATCATATAATAAACTTTGAGGCAAGTGCTTAAATTGTCAGATTTGCTCATAAATACAACCGAGAAATTATGAGAGACTGAGTTTAATGGAGTGATGGATGAATATCAGCTCCAGGCTAGAAATATTTAGAGGGAAGGGGTCTGATGTCTCCAAAAAATCCATCAAATTCATTTAGCTAGAGTGACCTTCAAGGAAATTCAGTAGGAGGTGGCTGCACAGTCTGCATGTGCTCCTTTTCAGGAAAAGGAGAGATTTCTTTACTGAAAGCTTGGCCTTTGTAATAACAGCTCATCTTTTCCCCTCCAATGAGATAGCAATGGCTGTTGTGTTTGTGACCCATCTTTCTGACACTCACTATACAAAACAAAGGATAGAAGTGAGCCGAGAGTTAGTGAGTCTTTGAGGGTACAAACCTGAAAACCTGTCTTATTCTCTGAATCCATCAGTAGCAGAGCTGAGAGAAAAGCCAGAAGTCCTAGATGTGCATGTACAGTTACAACTGAATTAAGACTAATGCAGAGATCAAAAGAAAGTAAGTTAACCTGCCTCATCTCCTGCAGCGTTTTTAAGAAGCAAGATTACATCCAGGAGGCACACGTTTCTTTTCTCTCACTCCTACTTCACCCTTAGAATTTGAAATTGCAGTCCTACAATCCATAGAAGGTTAAAAGGAGTAAACTGGAGAACAGAAAAGAACTGAAATCAACCCCAGTTTCTGAGGATAAAAGACCTTGTTCTGAGGGTGAAGATGGAGAAAAGTATAATAAGAGTAGTATGAAGCATGGACCATAAAAAGGGGTCTTGCAAGGACAAACTGGGTGTTTTTAGGGGAGCCTGTGGACCTGAGTCTTCCAGACTACCTTGTGGACCTAGATGAGGCTGGGTTTGGTGGTGTTATTTGTAATAAAATGCAGGTAAAGAGAGTTCAGCTTCTGCTGAAGACAACTGTGATAGGTTTTCTCATCTATCCTAGGGAATTACTAAACACAGTTCTATTTTCAGTGCTCTACCTCTGGCTAGGCTTACTGGCTGTGGGATGTAAGCAGGGCCTGGCAAATTCCCTCCTGGATGGTGCTAACTTCAGCAGATGAAGTGCTCATGAACGGGATGACTCACACCACCTCATTCCTTCACTATTACGCAACTTGCTTTTTTCCCACAGGAAGGTTCTCTTCCACATTTTATTCTGTGATTTTTTTTCCTTTCAGTAAAAGCGCCTGCCTCTATCATGATTTCACCCTGAAACAGACAAGGGAATTTAGTAATGCAGCCTGGCAGGGTGTCAAAAGTCCATTTTCTCAAGAGGAACAGGAAAAAGGTAATAATGGTTTGAGGAACTGGAAAACAAATACGTCCTATGTAGACTACAATTGGTTCATCTAAGTGAACAAAAACAATGAGCTCGGAGCTCTGAGGAAACAGCGCAAGGCTCCAGCAGGGCCAAAAATAGCCCGGCCGAGCATCCCTCTGTTGTTAAGCGCGGAGCGGCCGAGGGCGCTGCGGGTCTCGGGAGGGACTGCGGGCTCTCGGCGCCCCCCGCAGGGCTCCAGGGGCTTCACCGCCACCCCAGCGGGGCAAACCTCACTTCAGCAAAGAGCTGAGTCCTACTCGAGTCTGACCTGCAGGCTTCTGGGGAGCGAAGCTGAGGCTTTCTGCTTCCCAGTGACACAGAATTTTAGATCCTAACAACAGGGGAGTCATGAGTTAAGGACAAGCAATATATTTGTGCAGGAATTCTGTCATTCGTACATTAACAAATCTTATTCTTACTGGCTCTTTTAGGAGCATAATTTGGAGGGGAAATATGACACCACGAGAAAGAAGGAGGCATGTATCCTTCAGAAGTTAGTTACGTTTAATGTTATCTTTTGAAAACTCCTCAGGTACCAGTTAGACTCAATGCCACTGAACAGTCTGCAGTTTGGGACTGAACTGTCTAGGCTCACTCCATGAATCATGTTTCCCTTGTCCTACAAAAGCTTCAGCTGTACAGTGAGCTGTGCAGTGCCTTGACACTGTGCAGGACCAAGCCCACTAATTAAGACCACCAATTTGAGAATGAAAATTATGTAAATAGATAACCCAAATTAATTCTGGATTGTAAAGGCAGACGTCTTGAAATGGTTTCAACCCTGTAACATGAAATTGCTGCTCAATGCATGTGTCTGGCTGTCTGTGGATCTGGTGCTGCCAGTACTGAGAGATGGCATCACCATAAAAACAGGATGTGTCTCTCTGCCCACACTTAACTAAAAGATCAAAACAGACTTAGGTCTATTTTCATGTAAGGATGAGGAAATCTCCTTCTAGTTGCCTTAAGAAATATAAAATGCATACAGTATCATATCTGAGCTTAGTCACCAGGCATATAGTAGACACTATAAGGGAAAATCAAGACAGAAAATTTTCCAGTAGTCATACATTTTTTAAAAGTCTCCTCTAACTAATTCTGCTAAGGATTTAAACTGCAATTGTAAATAAAAGGAAACAGCAGGCAAATATTGCCTGTTCTCTCAAGCCAATGTGTCAAAAAAAACCAATTACAATGAAGACTGAGAGAGAAGGCCCCAGACAGACCTTATTGCATCCTTCTTGTACATAAAGGGGGCTACAGGAGAGCTGCAGAGGGTCAATTTACAAGGGCAAGTAGTGATAGGACAAGGAGTAATGGCTTTAAACTGACAAAGGGCATTTACACTAGATTTTAGGGAGAAATTCTTTACTGTGAGGGTGGTGAGACGCTGGAAGCTCAGGGAAGGTGTGAATGCCCCATCCCTGGAAGTGTTCAGTGCCAGGTTGGATAGGGTCCTGAGTTATCTGGTCTAGAGAAAGGTGTCCCTACCCGTGGCAGGGGGTTGGAACAATATGATTTTTAAAGTCTCTTCCAACCCAAGCCATTATATAATTCTATGATAATTACTACTGCACTGACCTAGTTGGTCTTATGTTAGGTTGAGGTTTTTCATTCTGAATAGTAAGTTAATTCACTAAATACAAATTAGGGGAAAAAAGAAATCAGCCTCAATCAACAAAAGGATTATGCTAATGAAAAAGTTATCTACACTCTGTTCACAACTTTATAATGACAGATTTAGCAGAGTTAGGATTTGGGTATGAGGCTATGATTTGCATATGAATGCTGGTATCCAATGTATGTTGTGTCTCTCTCTATATATATAGAAATGAAGTTTGAATCTGTATGGTTTAAACTCAGATGCAGGATTCTTCATTTTTGTGTTGTCTTTCTGAAGTTATTCAAGGGTGGCTTTAGTGGTATGGAAACTGTCCCAAAGGCTTTGTTTGACAAACCTAAAACCTGAACAAAATACCTTGTTCTCCTCATTGGTTTTGTTGTTTCCAAACAAAATCTTGTTTGCTGTCACAAACAAGGAGACTTGGTCATTCCATGGGCAGAAGGCCTTGAATGTGAGATGAGGTGCCAGAGGCAGTGCAGAGTGCTCTGAGTGTGTGCTGCACCATATGCTGGCTGTGGTCCTGAAGGGTGCTCTGCTGCGGCTTCGTTTTTCACATGAAACATGAAAACAAGGATCAAGGCTATCAGCACCTATAAAGATATCAGAAACCAGTAAAGTTTTCTGTAATGTCTTTGCTGAACTCTGGTGAGAGCATTTGCATTGCACTAATCACAGTTCTTCAAATAAGTTAAATATTTGTTCCACACATTTGCGAAACTGGGGCACAATGTTGCCAGTGTGGAGCACGGTTCTGATGTTCCTTTACAGGAACAGCAATTCAGTCTATGACAAACCAAACAAGACCTATACATGTGGCTTGGATTGAGGTAATACAAAGTGTGCAAATGTTAATCATTACTAAGACAAAGTTAACCATTATTTCTGTTATGTGTATATCTTTTAGTGCACACAGAAATCTCATTTGAAAGTCCTCCTTTGTTTTATTTTTCTTATAGGCATGCAGATGTATGAATGATTCATGTTGTATGTGAAATTATACTGTGACTTGTAATAATATATTTTGTTATGAAACCAGATTCAAACTAAATTTAAAATTCAAGTCTGTCTGTAAAATCTACTGCAAGCTTCCAAATTTTGGCCCAGAATTCCCACTCTCCAGTGTTTTTAGTCTTTTATTTTTCCAGGTAATCTGTTTTATGGAGAAAGAACATATAGCCATCTGGGAGATTAGCATATATATTTTATGAAGCAAAGTAGAGCTCTCTCTTTTCTGACTCAGATGCTAAAGACCCAGATTTGCAGCCTGCCTCCTAGCTAGCACAGCACAGTCCATAAAGCTTCTGTTGCCAGTGGCTTACCCCTCTCCCCCTCAAGAACAAACCTACACTAAAGTGATGTTGGCAAAGCAGTACTGTTCTAAAGTGGGGGAAAAACCACAGTCCAGCTTTACAGCCATGTAGAGAAGCAATTTTTAATGATAGAAGAATCCATTTGTCAGTAAAGCTTACATTGTTTGAGTAGAAATTATCAGCAACTGATCAAACAAATTTGGCTACTGGAGTGAGATTCATCTCCAGAGTGGTATATATGGCTATATCTGTGGATTAAAGCATGGAAAAGATCTGTGGTATATACTCTGAAATGTATGAAAGCCAAATGAGAGTGTTAGTACTGGCTTAATTTAAGATGCAGTAGAAATTACCACAGGATGTAAAAGGAGTGAGCTGCAATAAGATGTGCCAAGGGGCATCTCCTTAATCTTTTAGACTTTCTTACTGTGCTGGTAGAGATGTGCTATCATTGTAGCTATAGCTGGAAGTACAGTATGTTTCTAGTACTGTGGTGCATTTAGACAGTGCCAGTAGTCTTTCTTTTTTTCTGGGCATTCCTCTTCCTTTTGTTTTTTAATACCATTCTGGTTTTTTCCCTTTACTGAACAGACATAATAGGAGCCTAGACTGCCAACGTTTTGATATCCAGTGTAGATTTATAACTATGGACGGCCAAGTTTTAAGAAGTTATAGAGCTGCTAAGTCCAGTGAAGAGAGAGCAACAACTGAAAGAGAGAGTCCTAGTTTGGGAGTTTGCACAAGCATCTAGAAAAGACAGGACAAAAGATGATATCTTAATCCTAAATTTATATTAATAATGATAGTGAGTAAGCAGAATATTTTCCACTGCCTCTTAAAACAAAGACTGGGAATAGACTGGCTCTTTTTGCTTACTGTTTAATGATTTGTTGGTATTTTTTAAATGGAGAGACAAAAATGAGCCTGAATTAAAAGCTTTGGTTCAAAGTTCCCAGTTTGAGGGAAGTTTGAACTACATTCAGAGTATCATCTGCATTTTGCAGGTAAGCCTCTCCTTTTGAAACATATTATATCAAAATCCTTGTCCAAACTGTAGGAAGCACAGAGTGTGTATTCAAAAACAGACTTTAAGAACTGGATCTGTTACATCTAGAATCTGATTCCCATTATTCAATTCTGCTGAATAATAAAGGGAACAAATACAGTCTTATTAGAAAATGCGTAAGAAAAACTTTCAATGTAGCATTTGGGCTGTATGTTCATCAGAAAGGCATGCACCATTTCAAAAATCTTTCTGTATCTTGCCAATGCTAAAATGACACCTTTCACAGACTGCATGCAGGCAGTCTTAAATGTTCTTTTCTTCTACCTTTTGCCAGTTATTGGAATATGAACTTAACATTTACCTTGATGCTAAGAACAGCCTACCCAATCTGGCCAAATCTTTTCATTCACAAACCAGTCTCTGAAATGGCTGGTAAAAGATGCCAAGAAAAGTCTATGAGGGTGGGAAAATCCTATGATGGCTCTTCAGAGTATTTCCCTGGACACTCTCCCAGCTCCATGCACAAGCGACTTCCTGAGCCAGTCACTTCACTTTTGTAGAAGCAAACATATAATAATGGGAAATACAGGAAAAACCCAAACAAGCCAAGAAAAAAAAAATAAAGAGAAAAGACGGTGTCTTTTGAGAAGGAAAGCTGTGTACTTTGATATCAAGGCATTCCACAAGATGGCAGGGTTCTGTATTGCCAAGTCACTACAGCAGGCAACCTGAGCCTCTACAGAAGCAATTTTTCTCCTATTGTAGTTTTCACCATTGGCAATATAACTCTCTACTTTAAACCTATCAATGTTCTATAGCAGTGATCAAAATACATGGCAAACACCTGAAAGACGGGAGGCCTCTATTTTCACATGTCTCACTCACATTTTTGTATTGCAACATTTAAAGCACCATATTCACATGAAGCAGCATAATTTCTCACTGTGTGAATTAAAGAAATAATTTTTTTTCTACATAAAATTAGACTGAAAATTATTGCGTGCAACTGCAATTATTTTAACTAGGAACATTAACATCAGTCCTTTGGATTCCATCTCAGTAATTTATTATTTGAACTCCAAAAATCATGAATACAGCTATTTCTTTCCACTTGTCTTCATGACCAACCCAGCAATGAGATGTTGCTGAAAGCCAGGTGTCCCTTTCACCTGTCCTGCTTCCTTGTGCTGGCTTTAACATCTTTGTGTACAGTCCTAATGCAAGTCAGATCAAACTAAAAAGGTGATTGAAAACTAGCTGCTTTTACTAGAGGCTTAGCTTTCAGCTAGATAAATGAGCTGAAATGACTCCACAGCCTCACAGTCACTACTGTTGCAATCAGGAAAGCAGGTCAAGCATATGACAAGGGGCAGGAAAGTCCCTTTCAGGAACAGAGTAGTATTGGATAAGATTACACTAATTGTGAAAACACACCCTTAAGTAACAAAAGAATAGTGGAGAGGATGCATCCTCAGTTCTGCCCTCACTGGCAAGAGGCAATGGAGAGAGAGGAGAACACCTAAAGCTCAGTCCTTAGAAAAGTTCAATTGAAAACTTGTGCGGGAGCATGCATAAATTTGCATGTGTCACAGTGAAATGTTAGTTCTCATCTCAACTTTTTGCTCGTTATTTTGCTCGTTATTTGTAAAATAAGAATACTAATATACCAGCTCTTTCTAGGCAATGTATGTTTGGTTTCTGTGAGAAATAAAAGCCCTGAAGTTTGGGGAAAAAAGAGAGAAACTAGAATAATTGTAGTTCCCTGTAGGGTTCTCTGCAATACTTGTCACTAAGTTTCAGTTGAGTGGAGCTGTGCTCCCAGAAAACAGAGGAGAAAATTCAACTATTTTACAAACAATGATACGGATTTTAAATGGCCTCAGAGCATGTTATGCTTAAGATCTTCATCATTCTTTTAGAAGCCTAAACCCTCGTGCTTCTTAAATGAGCTGCAGGATAGTGCTAACACAAGGATAGATAAATAGACAAAATCCAAATGCACAAAATCAAAGAATTCCTAGCAACTACCCTGTACATAAACCAAAGGCCTCACTCGGGAATGGAGAATTTAAAAAAACCCCATCTTGCAGAGAAGAATTGTCTAATTGCATTTACTAAACACTAAAGAATAACTAACCCCAAGATTTTATGTATAAGTGGGAAGACATCAGGTGTGGTCAGGGTACCTCGGGTTCTATTTTGGCGTCAGTGGGCTTTGTTACAATGAAACATTCATTTTCAGTTTTACCACTGAAATTCATATGAGGATTAAAAGAAAAAAAATTGAGTGAAATGAAAATCCCCCAGTAATATCACCAAGTGCAAACAAATTCCATTCACACGATCTGGTGTTTCCACAAGCTGTGAAAACCCTGGTAGCAGGGAGAAGGAATTTGGATTTTCAGGACCAAGCAGCTACATGCTGATTGCAAGAGTGAGAAGTAAATTCCATTAATTTTTAACAAAGGCATTCAGCAGGGATACACTCACAATAACCTCGTGCGGAATCCATCTAAGACCTGTGCTTAAGTTTGGACCGATTACGGAAGAACACGGAATAAGAGAGAACAGAGACTCTGTCTGGTTTCCGGCCCAAGCCCGCGCTCCGGCTGCCCGGGGCAGTGACGGTACCGCGGGGCGCAGGGACACCGAGCGCCCCGAGCTGGGGGGCGGCACGGGGCTGGCCCAGGTGTGCGCCGCCTCCGCCCGCCGCCAGGGGGCGCCTCCCCGCCCCGCTCTCCCGCCGCTCCGCCCCGCCCCTGTCCCGCGTCATGCCCCTCTCTCCAGCCAATGAGAAGCGGCCGGGGAGGCGGAGTTCGGAGCTCGCGGCCCAATGGGAAGCGAGAGCTGACCGGGCGGGGGCCAATCGGGGGCACACCGGTGAGTGCGCGACTCCGGCGCCGGGGGCTGGGCGGGGAGGGGGCGCGGCCAAGGGGGCTCGGGCTCTCAATCAGGTGAGGGCGGTGCTGACGGGCGGCGGCAGCGGCCAATGGCGGCGCGGGGGCGGAG
>VZRM01005050.1:517949-630456 GCA_013397955.1 Grantiella picta | reverse complement strand
TTCTGGCTCGGCCTTTCCGTGGGTCCTTTTGGAAGCCGGGGCCTCCGCGGAGGGGGAGGGGAAGGCCCATCCCGGAGGCGAGCGGCCGTGCGAGGCCGCGGGCCCAGCCGGCGGCGAGGGGACCTCGTGATGGCCTTCGGCGGAGAGCGGAGGGGCTACGACGCCTCCGCCTCTCCCGCCCTGGGGATGCCCCAGGTCCCCGGTCTGTTCCCTTTCCCACCCACGGAGGTATTCCTGCTGCTCCAGTGCCCTTCTGTCTTCCAGGCTAGCGCGCCGTTCCCGAGGAGGCAGAGCCTTGCTCAGTGTGTAGTTAGCGTTTCACCGACGCCGAGAGCAGTTTCCCATTGTTAAGACCTGTGTTTTCAGGGGCTGATAAATTTTCATCAAACGATGCCAGAATCCTGGCAGCTGGGCAGTGGTGGAGTCACCAGGGCTCTGGTTATTCTCCCTTTAAGAATATTCTTGAATTCCAGGTTGCTGGAAGGGAAGCCGTTGCTTTCTGAAGTGTTGATTCACTGCTAATACTTTTTCAGTATTATTTTGCTTACCAATCAAAAGCTCATTATTTCTGATTGAAAAATTCTTAAGTTGACTTGTGTTACCAGGTTCCTCTGGCCTCCTACAAATTCTGTCCTAAAATACCAGTAAATGAGTTTGATCCACATTCGGATATCTGAGCCTGCCTGAGGGTTGCTTGACTATGTTGTGATGCTGAAGGCACAGGGGGATTGGTTTGTTTCTGTGAATTTCAGGGCAGTTTTGAAGCCTTTGTTGGAGACAGAGAATAGGGCTGTTTCATCTCTACATTTTTTTAGTCACTATGTGCAATTGTGGAAACAGCATGGAATGACTTTCTACATCCTGTTTATCTATCACCATTGACAATTCAGGCAAGGATAATGCTTTTTTATTTTTTTAGAGCAGCAGAGAAAAATCTTCAGACTAGTAGGCTTTTCTAGAAAGTAAAAGAGTGAAAAGATGCTTTGTCCTATCTGGGCCATATCTCCAAGGAATACAACTAATAGCTTTTTTCTTACTCTCTGTTCTGCTTGAAAGCATTTAGGTAAAACTCAGTAATTTGTAGCATTGCCCTTGGGCTTGTGAAGGGACTAGGTGCTGTTCCATTTTTTCATGCTGCAGCAGTATAGGTAAGTTATTTTTCCCCCCGCACACAGCAAAAACTGTGAATGAATGCTTATTAGGTTTTGGTTTTGAGATACTTAGAAGAAACATTCCTACAGTACTTTTTGAACTATCAGCTTCCATCCTGTTTTGAGTGTTCAAGTTTAGGCTTTGTAACAGGATTCTCCTGTCTTGCTGCCTTTTCTGTGGTTTGATAGTTCATGAACAGTTGTGGAGTTGTACCTTCCCCCTTTGTCCTTGCCTTACTCTTCCTGTGCCACAACAGGGCTATGCTACTTCTGTTCTGTCAAAGCATGAACCATGTGTTCATGACAAAGTAGAATTTATTGCCCCCCAGTAAGTTTGTCTAATGCCTAAGGAGTATGTTGGGTTTTTTTTAAAGAAAAATGCAGTTTGGACAGGGGTTAAAGTTGGTTGCCATTGAATTGAATTTTCAAGTTGAATATTAGAAATGCTTTGTAAGGAACACTATCGACTGTTAGAGCAGATGATGTTAGTTTGATAGCTGTTTGGAACAGGAGTAACAATCTACTATTGAGTATTTCACTGTCCAGTAAGTCCAGTTTTGCAGGAATGATGCAAAGTGTCGTTTTGGACATGCATCTCTGCACAGAAGCTGTTTCCATTTGTTTTCCTAAAGTTTATCTTCATGTTTAATGAAAGGATGGGAGTATAAGTCGTAGAGATCCTGCTTCTACTGAGAGCTGGACTAGTTTAGCTGGTAATGTTAACCATCCACACAGCGTGCTTGAATCTTGCTTTGGTGAGGGTGCCATGAATGATAAAAGTAGCCTGTAGAGGCTGTCAGTAGTGGGCCAACTTGAAGGACTCTCTGCACTATGGGTTCTTACACACTTCAGGCTGAATTAAATAGCTTAATCATGTGGTCTAATAAGTGCAGGTTAAACAGCACCTGCTTTGCAGTTGTCAACATGGCCACTCATTCATGGTGTATAGGCTCTGTAATTCCTTATCAGTCCCCAGTGGAATGATAGCACTTCAGTTCTTGAATTCTGTACAGTCCAGTACAGCACGTCTGCCAAATTACACTGGAGGTTACAGATGGGGTTAGTGTGTTTAAAAATGTGAAGAAAGAGAAGTATTTTTTGCCCTAATGTAGATATGTAACTCAGACTGTGAAAACGACTATTAATTCAGCACAAAATATCTTTAAAAAACCCCAAACAAAACATTTTTTAAAAATGAGGGTTTATTTCTGAAGAAGTTACCCGTGAGGGTGAGCTGGTCGGTTTGCCTTACAGAAACATACATTTCTGAACTAAAGCTAAGGTCGTACTTCTAGATTAAAGAACATTCAATGTCACACATTAGATTTCATCCGGAAGCTGAAGTCTTCTTGGTTTTACATCCCACCCCTATTAATTTGTGCCTCCGGCAGGAATATGCTTTTTCTGATGGAAAATGGGTGGCGGCACACGAAGTGTTCTACTTTCCAGCCCTTCGGTTTCCTTTGCCCACCTCGTTCTCCTGTCTGCCGCCTTCCTTTCGCGCTTCACCGCAGCACTGGGGGTGTGGGGGGAGCCGGGGCGCTGCCCGCGGGGCTGTCCTGTTCTGTCGCGTCCCTCTCGCCGTCATCGCTGCTGTGGAGCTGTCCTTTCAGCACCTGCGGGCCAGCGGGGCGGCTCGTTCAGCGCCTCGTTGATGTCCTTTCTAGGCGTGAAAGGCCCGAGCGCAACACCCGCAGTGAACAGCCCCGGAACGCTGTGTGTCCGGAGCTGGCGGGGCGGGCAGTCGCCCTGGTGGTGTGGCTTGCGTGTTTGTTCATTTTCAGTCTTTTAACTGACCTTGTCCCTAGGAGCAGGTTAATGGAGGATTCTGCCAGTGCTGAAATTCTATTGACTGAAGAGATAGGACTCAACATCTGATTTCTTTAACTCTTTTATTAGTTAGAAATACAAGAGGAACTCTTTTTGTTATTCTCAGTGACAGGGTAGTCTCACATCTGGAGTTATTGTCATTACAGTCTTGTTCTAAAATTCCAGTGTTTCTGGTCAGAATGTATTCCTTTCATATTTTCTAGTAATCTCTGTCTTGAGCATTTGAACACCACTGTAGGACTGAGAACTTCTTTGTTGTGCAAATCCTTGAAGCTCAGAGTGTTACCCAAAATATGTATTCACAGTAGCAGAAGAATAAATTCTCTTTGTGTTCTGGACTGGAAGAGACCTATTCTCCTTTTGGAAGACTTTCCTGGTCAGTTTTCTATCTTGTTTCCCTTTGATCTTTTATTCATGTAACACTAAGAAAAGCAGGACAGGCATACTTACTAAACTAACTCATACATTTGACTAACTTATAAAAGTATGCCAACTTCTACAAGTCATGCTCAGAGAGAAAAAAAAAAAGCCGGTAGCTGTGGACAGAAGAGTTTGTATTAACCCCATACAGTTTTGTGACAAAGTCTTGTACTATAGGCATATACTTAGGAAAGACATTTGTTTGGAATAAGGAAACTAGTTGACTTCAGTGGGATCTAACCTGCTCCCTTACAAACCTAATTTCCTTTTTACTAGACAAAGCAGGGGAGCCATGCCAGATTTGCCATTTCAAATACAGGAAAGTATTAAAAATCTTGGTGATTTTCTATTTAAATCTTGCATTATGGTATTCTTCCTTTAAAACTTTAAAAAATTTGATTGACTGTAATCGGTAACCACTCAAATATCAGACAGAATAGCATCAGTGGTAGCCTATCACTGCTGGAAATTAAGCTGTGCCAACATGTTTTCATTGGTCAGTATGTGGGATTTTCATTCTGCATTAGTCAGTGTTAGATGGGTTATTTTGGCCACCCATATAAACTGTGTTTGGTGTACAGTTGTACAGGATACATCTTCTCATTGCTTTTGCTCCAGGTGCAATTTGTGTGCTGAATTGAGGCATCTGCATCTGTAGATTTTTTGCTATACTATGCCAATTAGCTACCAGTCACTGAGTCAGCCTATAAAGTGTAGCTGTGAGGGTGTGGGAATAGGAAGTTTCTGTAACAAAAATGCAGTATGCATTGAATAAAAAATGCTTTTCTTATTTCTTGCTTTGCACCCTTAGTATGTGGTTTGATCCATTTGTCACATTGTTGTCAGTAACATCAGAACTGGTTAACAGATCTCTTGTGGGGAACAAATCCACAAAGCCTGGAGAAGTATGGAAGAATAAGTGTGATTTGGGAAGGACTGAAAGATTGTGGTGACAGTTCAAAAAGAGATATTCAAATAAGGGACAAATGGAGAAGTAGATGCGTTTTGTGTTGAGTTTTAGCTATTTCACATTAAACACTGTATTGTGAGCACAGTGAAGTTGGTGAGTGTGTTTTTCTTTTTCGGAATCTTGTACTGTCAGTGAGAGCTTGTCCTTAAGGTGGGTAGGAGCAGGGGCAGCAGTGTTAGAAGGCTCTAAGTGTGGTAAGAGAAGGCTTTTTTATTGCTTTACCGTTTACAGTGAGTACTTCATACAGGTTTTATGACACTGCAAGATCTGTTTTACCATACTGTTTGGCACTAAAAGGTTGTCAGAAAGGCCTGCTGCTTTCCTTTGAATTGTTTTGGAGTGAAAATTGATCCCTCCTCCAAGTGTAAGGGTGAGGTTGGCCAACATGGACTTTCAGCTGATGTACAGGCTGTATAGTTGCTAAATGCTTACATATTTTTTTTCCTCTTTCCCTAGTTCTGGAGATCGACTTCTCAGAGCTTGTTCTGGAAGAAATCATTGGCATAGGGGGCTTCGGAAAAGTGTATCGAGCTATGTGGGTAGGAGATGAGGTTGCTGTCAAGGCAGCTCGCTATGACCCTGATGAGGACATCAGCCAGACCATTGAGAATGTCCGTCAAGAGGCCAAGCTCTTTGCGATGTTAAAACATCCCAACATCATTGCCCTCAGGGGTGTGTGTTTGAAGGAACCTAATCTTTGCCTGATCATGGAGTTTGCCCGCGGAGGATCACTTAATAGGGTGTTGTCTGGTAAAAGGATACCTCCTGACATACTGGTGAACTGGGCAGTGCAGATTGCCAGGGGAATGAACTACCTGCATGAGGAAGCAATTGTTCCCATAATTCACCGTGACCTCAAGTCCAGCAACAGTAAGTGCTACACAGCGAATGGTCAGGGTGCTGGGATATGTTTTTGGGAAAAAGTCATACAGAGAAAAGAGAGGAGTAATGTTATCTTAGTGATCCTTTCTTGTGAACCACTGTATCCTCTAATTCAATCCCAGAAGGGTTTATTTTTATACAGTATGGTGCTACAGATCACAGGAAACATGTAAATGCTTTCAGCTCTGTAGAAGCAGTTTAAATGATTGGGTGAAAAAGCAACTGTAAATGAAGCATGCTTTCTAGTAGATCATATTCATGTACTGTCTATGTTTTATTGGCATTTCAGCAAACTTCTGTATGTTATTAAGCCTTATAGAACTTAAAATGTGTATTATTCTTCCACTCTTTGGAAGGATAAATGCTTATTTGTAAATATAAGTGCTCCTATGCTGTCATTTTACTTGCTAGATTTTGCTGTATAGATGAGGTGCAAGCCTGTTTTCCTTATGGGAGACTTAAACCAGCTGAATTGAGTCTTCTCTTTATCCACCATAGAGCTGGTGTTGACACAAACATTAACTCGTGCAAATAAAATGTCCTTGTACACCCAGGACTTCAGCTGATGATTGCGGTGCTTTACATGATACAGCTCACCCATTAGAGAGCATGGGGACTGAACTTTGGTAGTTACGATTGTGGAAATCATAGTGATTTCAGCTCCTCTGTAATACTGACAGCATTACTGTCTGTTGCTTGGGTGTTGTTCTTGTAGCGTGTCTCTTTTCACAAACTTAAAGCTTCTTGAAGTCCAATGCACACGAAGAACATTATTTATGAGTGTGGGAGCAAAGTGCCACAGTGGTTTAAAGATCATAATCTCCTTTCCTGATGCCTGTAGCTGCTCTTTAGCCTTTCTCTCTGCTTGTCTGTGTCTAGATGGCAAGAGCAAATATGGGCATTCATGTTGGCTGTGGTGGTTTAGATTGGTGTGTTAGTATGAGCCCATTGTCATTTATGGCTTGAGTTAATAAGAAGCTCTATGAACTGAGTGACTGGGATGCAGGCATATGTTCTCTTTTGCTTTGAGGGCAGGGACATTAGCAAAGAGGTCTGACAGATGGGAATTTTAATATCTTAAATAGATTCACTAGAGCTAGCATTAACCATTGCAATGCTGTAAATTTCCAGGCCTTGCAGTATCTTCCTGTGTGTTTTGACCTTAAATGTTGTGGCAGTGCATTTACTGCCACAACAGTAGTTGGTTGTGAAAGAGTAAAAAATGTATTATTATTAGTTTTTGTTAGTGAGTTTGCAAATAGGAACTAGAAGAGTTTTCAAATTAGTTTCTACAGTATTATTCTTCTGGTAATAAAGTCTTGCATTTTGTTAGAGTAAGGCAATCTTAATGTTGATAAAGATTTCCTGATATCTAAACCCTCCCCTTACAGATGGCAGTATATATGGGCATGTTGATAAATGCTGTAAAAATAAGGAATTATTTGCTTAGTTAATGGATGACTGGCTGCACCTGTGAATAAGAAGTAATTGCCTTTCAGTGTTGTGTCTTTCCTCCTTACCTAAGCAAATACTTACTTATTTTGCTAACAGGTCATTAAGACTTTCTTGCTAGGTGCTAGCTGAATGAGGTTTAGAATTAAAGTTATTTCTAAGATGAAGTGTTAGCTTCTGGTATTTCACTGTTTTATTTAGACCAGAGACCGCTAACTGTAAAAGGGAAAAACATCAACAAGAGAACCAGCCCAACCAGAGGGGAGACCAGTGCACAATGTTACCAACCAAACGGTAGTAATAGTAATAGTTAGAAAACATCTGGACTGTCAGCAGCGATAGTAAATGTCTCTTGTTGCAATGAATCAGCTGAGTGTAATTGTGCTACACTGTAAATAGTCAGTGAGAAGTTGCTACATGCATTACTGTAATTTCCGTCATTTGGGAGGAAGCAATAGTAAAGAAAGAGTAAGAATGAGGGGGAGTGCCTGGGAAAGGATTCAGAGATGTTCTGTGTATGAAGGGGAAAGGTAGAGAATTTACATAGTGGTTGTGACCAAGATAGCATCATATCTAGTGGAGAAAGGATGGGTATAGGAAAATTCTATCCCAGCTGAGGCTGGAGCAAGCAGCATTGCATGCTAAACAATAGGGAAACTAAACAAATGTAGGAGCTGGTGCTGGAGGGAAGGACTTGATATATTTTAAGGAAAAATTATTGGTTTGTTTGTCTCTTTTGAAATCAGATAAGTTAGTAACCCTGGGTATGGGCTTGACATATTACAACAGCTGTTTATTAAACAAAATGAAGTTCTTAATTCTGTGCTGTGTGGTTGAAGAGAAATTTTAAAAATATATGTTATTTTAAGCATTTGAAATACATGTTCTTTTCTGAGTGTATCTATAGAGCAAGCATCATAAATATTAGATTATGACAATGGTGGAGCATTTTTGTGGGGATAGGGGATTGTAGGATAAACAACCTTGGACTGCCTAACTCATGTCTTTCTTGATTACTGTCACTGCATTGCTGAGATCCCTTTTCTATTATATGTAATAAGCATCTAAGAAATTTCTCTGCTCTGTTTTCTGTGGAAAGCTTTTTACTAGTTTTGTGAAGATTAATGGGCTAGGTATATTATTGCATCCTGATAAATATATAGGTTGCATTTTGTCTGGTTTTCTGAGGTACTTCTTTTTCTCAATTACTGTGGATAATGGAGAGCAGGTTATGGTTTGTGCCTGTAGAATTACAAGGTTGTAGCACTTTCTTTGCATGAGTTACCACTCACCAGGTGACAGGCAGTAATATGTCTGTGGTGAAGGAAGAGCTTCTGTTTGCAAGAACTTTGAAAGGATTCTTGCAGACACATTTTTTTACATGTGCTAAACATGTCCAAGCGCTGTAGAGCTGTCATGGGAGCATCAGCTGTATTGATCTCCTGATTGCCCCGCCCTATGTTGAGAAGATTTTGATTCTCTTACATCTCATCTTGCCTTCAAGCACCAGCTGGGATGTTCACTGTGCATCTGAAGCTGCAGGATGAATTAGGTTGGGAGTTAGGGAACAAGATGGGGGAATAGGAAAGAACAGAGTTGCCTTATTTAAAATCAATTTTTCCACTAGAATAGAAGAAAATCAGAGAATGCCTTGTTGTTACATGTCTGCTTATATTTCGGCAGACACAGAATGAATAAGGACAGTACTTCCTGATGAATCTTTTAAGCAGGTCAGATTACATTTTGAACATGTCAAGTGGGCACCCTAATACGAGTCTGAGAAATTACCCCATTAGACGTGTATAAGGATTTGGAAAAAAAATCAATTTTGATTTAACCTATTGCAGATTTGTGGACTCAGTATATACCAAAACAATGCTCAGAATAGTTGTCAATATTACTGGTAGTGTAATAAAGAACAAAGGGTTTTGATTGCTTTTGGAGGTAAGTTCGGTTCATCTCAACTGAACTTCAGACAATTATTTGAAAATTCCAGGTGGTGTCTCTTTCTTGAGATACTCCTTGTCAAAAAGCACTCCAGCTCAATTGTCTATTGTCCATCTTTTTTGGTTAAAAGAAAGAAGGTTTTTTCATTCTATAGTTTTTCTTAATTTTTTTTTCTTCTCTTCATTTTCATAACTTTACATTTGATGCTAATGCATTTAGAGTGTAGGAAAAGTGCTCTGTACATTTCATACCATGTTTGAGGAAGATTTATTGTAAATCTTGGAGGTTCTGAGGGCTGCCTATTTCATTGCTTTGGGGATGCAATCAGGAAGTGAGTACAGAAAGGTCTTTACAGAATAAATTGCACACCCCTGTGATTTAGTTTTAGAGACCCTGAAATTATTTTGTTGAGTGTGAGTTCAGCTAGCAGTAAGTCTGATGGACAAGTGTTCCAGTGGCATTACCAACTCATATGTCAGTCGTATAACTGCACGAGAGAAAGAAGATAACTTAGGAAAGCTATTTGGTTCTGCTGTGTGAGGACATAAGTATTTCCCTTTTTATTTTGGGCATTTGATTTAAGGGATTCAATTTATTCTATAAGCAAACTAATCTTATTAATCTGACAGACTCCTCACTGGTTGCTCCTGCTTCTCTTCATCTGGTGATATTTCTGACCTTTGCTTCTTCAGCTGCACATTGGTGAGCCATTGAGCATGTGTTACAGAATTGTTAGTAGGCCTTTGCCAATGTGAAAGCACCTAAATAATCTAAATGCTGAGCTATAGACAAAAAAAAAAAAAAAACTAGAAATGCCCACTGAAGTCGATATCACTGCACCTCCAACAGCTCTTAAGAGTTTCCCTTTCTTTTCTCTCTCATCTGTGATCCAAGTCTCATTTCTGGCCAGAGAAAAGTGCCTGGCATATAATGCTTAAGATCAAACAGGGACAGTCTTGTTGGTTTTAGTGAAATATTGTAAATAATGAAGCTGATCCTGTTTGTTTCTGCTTGTCTGTCAATGCTAGATATGACAGCATTGCTATAGTAATAAAGCCAGTTAACCTAACACTGCACAGAACTAGCAAAAGCGTATTTGCTCTTTTTATTGACAGTCTCAGCAAAACATGTTTGTTATTTGCACTACATTTAAAGATTTTGCTGAGGGTGTTCATGCCAGTTAGCAAAGTGCATTTTAAAAGTCACCATAGTTGTGTTCCATAAAGTGGCACAGAAGCTTAGCAGCAAAGTGACATCGCCAAGGTCAAAGAAAGAGGAAAGGACAGAGGTCAAAATAAACTGCAACAATTCTGATTCAGGCAAGTTAGTAGTTCTTCCCTTCTAGTTGTTTGAAGTCTTTACCTCTCCTGCTTTTTGGACCAGCAACATAAGCTTGTGGTGTCCTGAGATTCAAAGGTCTAGCTTTCCAAAAGAATTCCAAACTCTTCTATAGCTTTGCTTGTTTATTGTAGTTACGCCTTTATCTGTTCCTAAAGATGCCAGTGGAGCTGACTTTCCACATGGTCTATGGATAGTTGTTCCTAGGACTTGCAATATTCCTTGTATTTTTTTATTTCAATCCAGTCATAGCTGACACTCTTCTGGTGGTCTTTTCAGAGAAGAAGTACTTGTAATCCTTTTCCTCTGCCTGGCAGAGGTGTACAGGGGAGCTCTTGCAGAGACTGCTGAACGTATGTTGACAGAGCAGTTTGGAAGTCTGCACTATTATTATTGCTGCCTCTGGTACTCCAGTGTAATTTGCTGACTGACTCTCCAGTGTTGTACCTTCTATCAGAACGGATTTTCTTTGTCAGTGCAATTAAATGACTGTGAGTAATGCTTTGTGTAAAATATAGTGAAGCTATTTTAATGATATCTGAATGCTTTTCACTGGGTGACTAATTGATCTGGCCTCAGTTAGGTAGTACCTTGCCCTGTAAGAGAAGAGTGGTAAAAAGATTAATTTTTTGGGGGGAGAGTGATGGTGTGCAAGACAACAGCTGGGAGATCAATTTTCAGGGAGCAAAAATCAGTAAATCTCCTTTTTTTTCTTTTTTTCTTCTAAGCTTAAAAACTGTGTAGAGTAGAAATCAGGCCTTTCAAACAGCCTAAGTATACTCCTAAGGCTGATGAAAGATGACTTTTCTGCCCTTATCAGTTATCCAATTCTATCAACAAGCTATAAGGTATTGCTAACGGTGCATAATTCCTAGTTCTGATTGCTCTGCTTATATTTCTCTCTCTCCCCAGAGTATCATCATTTGTGCTGATATCCTGGTCACTTGTATTGTAGTTAAAAAAAAATCCAAATACCTATAATTTGTTGCATGTGGTAATGTGATGAGGAAATTCATACCATTAATACTACCCATTTTCACTGAAAAGAATGAAAAAAAAAAGTGTTTTTTTTTTTTAATGTTAGTGCGTAAGATGTAAATCATGCCTGAAAGTGTTGCTAATTTTTAAGATGTTGAGATAATGGGAATTCACAGAAGTAGGGTGCCAGTTTGTATATTGTGCTTTGGTACTTCGTTTGGTTTTTTCTTCCTTAGCTGTTGTAAATTAGTGCAGCTATTTTCTTCTCAGAGATGTTTGATAGATGCTTTCATGTTGCAGTCTTATTTTCATGTCGTAGTAGATTTCTGAGAATTCCAAAACTAAATACATCTTCTGTAGATGGTTTAAGTTGAATATGAATTGATACCTTCACTGTTAATTACAAGTCAAAAATAGAAGGTCTTTATGAAGTAAGTTTGATGTCCACAAGAACACTTTGGTATCCTCTTGCCCACACTAAGCAGTAAAAAGACAACTTCACAGATGGAATCTGTTACCTTCATAGACAAGTGCATAAAGAGTACCTCTTGTTTTTAAGAAATGAAGTTATGTCTATTAGTGTTGAAAACCTAGCTAATATCCTTTTAGAATAATTGTGAATTGTGCCACTGTATAATTTTTTTTTTCAGGATTTTCTCTGCTCCTAAGAAAAAATAGCTTAGAGTTGTGGCGTTAGGCACTTTATTCAGATTGTGCGTAGGGAAGCAAAGAACAGACCTAAGCACTGTCATGCAGCAGGTGTCTGTAGGCATCCCCTGAATTCACCATCTGACCATCTGTGACAGAGCTGGGCAAGATCTGTGTTCCTCTGAAATTTCTAAAGGAGCCACTCAGGAGTGAGAACAGCCTTGTGGTATGTCTGGGAAGCTAGAATAATTTTTTTACCTCCACTTTGTTTTGGTGTTTCTTCCACATCAGTTAACTTAATTTGAATTTTGACTGACTTCTGACAGCAGCTTCACTTTTGCTTTTCTTAGCAAACAATTCCATTCAGAATTTCAAGATATCTGAAACAAACTCACACTTGAAGCATCACATATTAAACACAGTCTTGCTCTTTGAAGTGATGATTCATCACCCAAGTTGATTTTTTAATTTTAAGTAAATCTCAGTTTGAAGCCTCTGTATATTTCCTTTTGATAGGACAAGGGAGACCTTAAGCTGTTTGAAAGAATATGGGGTATAGCACATGGTTTCAAGTAGCTGCAAAAAACGTGTTTGCTTTCTGATTCTAGGATAGTTTATTATGCTGGTGTGACTTTGATTGCCAAAAGGTTGCCAGAGTTGACTGGTATGTCTGCTAACTGCTTGTTAATTGTCCAAATGCTAATGGAAAGTATTCCTCAGGCCCTAGCTTTTTACAGCTACGAAAAAGAAACAGTAACAGAACCTCATGTACTAAGAAGGGAAACTATTCCAATGCGTAATAATGTAAAATTATGTTGTTTGGTTTCATTACTGTTTCTTAAGATCAGAAAGAAGAGCCGTTGCCCACAGAAGAGTCAATTTTTGTGTCCCAGCCTGTATAACAGTCATTATGGTGGTAATGGCAGCATGGTGCAGCATCGCTTAGGGTCCTCTTGTGAAGAAAGTAGCCAGAGGACGTGCAGCCTTACTTTGAACAGTTTGTGTTACTGCCACACACAGCCCTTCCACTTTCCTTTCTAGTAGCATTGTTGTATTGCTCACATTTATTATGACACCATTTTTTATTAAGAACAAAAATACCCTCCCAAAATAACAAGTGTTATCTAGTGCACATGCGGATTCCAAATTGTCTTTGAAATTCTGTATTTCTGTATTTTGTGCTTTGAATACTGTATGTCTTGTGTCTGGGATGATTTTTACAGCTACAAGCCAAGCTCCTAGTTTTCTCTACATCTAGCTCTGATGCTTTGTTGAACAGGCTCCTCGAATTTGCTTTGGCTGTTGAGAAATATTAAGATCTGCTGTTTGTATTACAACTGGAAACATCTAGAACGCAAGCATGGCTTCCACCTTGCCTAAGTATAGACTTATTGTTGAAATGTGTAGCAAATTATAGTCAGTGTGCCAGCAGCTCCATTTACTAGTAACAGATAAATATTTTTACCACTAAGATTTTTTGTTTATTGCAACAATCTCTGTGCTTAAATTGGGGATTCCTGGGAGGTTCCTGGTATATTATAAAGAAATGCTAGTATGAATAATTGCTGTTAGGATGGTGTATATGTAAGGGTGGTGGGATGTATGTGAACCAGGCCGTGTGGTCCACCTACCACGAAAGTATTGCATTTCCTGTTGTTTCTCCTTTATGATTGTGGGCCTGTGGAAAGACGTTAGAGAAAACAATCGTTATTTGCTTTTGACTTGCCATTGTTCAAGGATCCTGAGAATAAGAAAAATCCCGTATCTTTGATTAAAAGAACTCGATAGGCCTAATTCTGCTTGTTGAAGTGTTGTCAGTCTTGCCCTGGATTTATTGATTTGCTTTTCCTTGTTTGATATAATCAGTCACATAATGTGTGGTTTTGATATGGTTACGGTCATCTGGTTACCAGGGAATATTCCTAATGCTTCATCAGGTTTCTGTGTAGTCAGAATCTTTGATCACAGGATAAGCTAGGTCAAAAAAACCTGACAGAAATGTAGCACATCAAAACTGAACAGCTTTTTGATAACTCTATTGCATGAGCTGTTATCTTATGTGGACTTTCATGTGCAACAGTGCAGGAATACCCTCTTTCTGAGCAGCTGGCAACTTGTTCTGTTCACGTTAGGGTCAAACTCTGGAGTATTCAAGAAACCCTGAATTTCACTGTTGTCAGCTGTAGGTTGGTGTTGATCATGCATCTAAGAGCCTTTTAACATTTGTTCTGATGAATGAAAATGCACCTCTCTGCCTTTTAAAATTTTTTAAAATTAAATCTGATTTCAAAAACCTCACAAAACACCCCAGCTTCTGGTGTGGATTGTGCTGTTGCCTGTGAAGTTTTTATGTCTTTCTTATCTTCTAGATTTTGGAATATCAGCTTCTCCCATGAATGAATTGGTGTTGGTGTTATTTACTGTTTCACAGACATTTCTTAAGTGAAATCAAAACAAAACAGTTCTGCACTACCTTCTTCCATCATGAATTTCATGTTTATATTTCCCAGTGAGCCAGCATTATTATTAATTTTCAGACAGTTTATGGAGTGACGAATGATGAATGTCATTCATGTGATTTTACTTTCCCTTTCTTTTTTTTTGTTGTTGCCTAATACAGTTCTTGATTTGTTGCAAGCTTTCAAACTGATACAGTTTGGCAATGCCAAACTGAGTACTGATGTAATTATATTTTTTCCTTGGAGCATTTAACTGATTATGAAGAGTACAATAATCCATGCCTGAGCTAAAGGTTGTTCCAATGTCAGCAGTATGGTAGGATTTAGTCTGAAACCAGAGGTGAACAGCTCTCTTTTTCCCCTGAAATTCACCTGAGCATTCTCCAGGCGCATTCAAAGTGTTTTGTAGAGATCACTAAAGCGATGAGACTTTTTTCAGCCTGGCTAGGTGAAAGGATCGATTCTAAATATATCGGGGCTTTGGAGGCCTTTCCTCTCCCCTCCCCCATTATGCATTAGCTCTTTAGAGTTACTGTACTGCATTGCTTAAAATCCAAGAACTGCTGTGCTGTCACATCCATCACCTCCTCTAGGTTGATAGAAGAGGACAGTCATGCAGCTTTGTGGATTTGCTGAACCCTGACTCATATCCAGTAATTAAGAAGGTATTGGTTTCAAGGTATATATATTTTTAAATGTACTGTTGCTGAATGGTTAGTAATAGAGGAGAGAAAATTTACTAGGAGCAATATTTGTGGGTTTTGGTTTTGATTCTAAGACGTGAAATTTTGAGTGAGTCTTAAATTCTCTCCTCTTCAGGATCTTATGCAACACTTAGCCTTCTGCCCCTCAAATAGATATTAGAATAAAGATGCAGTCCTACTGAAATGAATGGCAGAGTACCCAACAGAAGGTAGATAAAGGCTACATGTGGAAAACCCAGACTTATTCCATGTGCAGATCTGTTAATCACTTTAAGTACTTTGAATGCCGGATCAGGAGCAGATTGCTCATTATCTGGATACTTGTGAAGCGAAGCTGTGCCGGCTGACTATGGAAGGTAGAGCTAAAACTGCAAATTAGATTTTGGCAAATTGCTACAATATGAGGTCTCGTTTTGGAGTGAATTTTTGAAATCCTTTCCCAAATGCTTAGTTCTGTCCTCAAGATAGAATGCCAGTGTACTGCCAATAGGACTTAATAATTAAAGAAAGGATTGCTTGGCAATCTCAGTCCCTTGTTCCCTTCGCAATAGTGCTGCTTTTTGGACTCGTTAGGCAAACTGCAGACTTAATAGCTATCTTGTGTCTCTCTGAGACAATGCAGCAGCATGAAGCAGTATATTAAGGCTATCTTTTTATCTAATATCTAGTATTTACCACCTCCACCATCTGAGTTGACATGTACTTTGGGAAGTTTTGCTTGTTTATAGGAGGAGGAAATAGGATTGGAACAATCAGAGTCAGTTCAGTGAAACCATTTTCTATGCAAGAATATTTTTGTTTCATGCACAAATACTTGTCTCCTTGAAAGAAGGACTGTTCAAAAGCTACAGGACAATGGTTAATACTTGTATTACTATAGTACCTTCTATATAAGAACCCTGAAGATTTCAGAATGCACTGCATTTTTTCAGAGTACAGTAGAACTTTTAACTATTTTTTCAGATAAAAGCAAATAGATAAGTAGTAATTGGCCCGTGCAAGAAGCAAAAGATGCTTATCTGATTTTTCTGAATTAGCCTTCATTTGAAAGTATTAATCCACATTTGCATTAATTTCACAGCCTTGCACTAGTTGAAAGTGTTTGTCTGGAAATAGATCTAGAAGTCAGTGAAAGGGATTTGTACAAAGTACAAATTATACCTATGTTGTGGGGAGATGAGGGAAAAAATTCTGTAGGCCTGAAATTGTCTGTCCCAGTTGTGCAATTCCAGGGTCTATGTGTGTCAGGGAAGAAATTAAAATAAAACTCCTTCAGAGTTCTCCTGGCTTGCGTAAGTACTCTGTGGTCTGAAAAGCATCCCTTAGAAAACATATATGGTTGAGTGAAAAGATTCTTTGTTTAAAACAAAGTTTCCTGTAACAGATTGGCTCAGTTCTGGACATACTCTGTCGTGGGTGGGTGACACAGTCTGGATCCTGGGATATTACTTAGTCTTTTATCCTCTGGCAAATCTTCTACTTCAGTAAGCCTTTAGCTTTCTTGGGAAATTTGTGTTAAGCAGTCTTTGGATAAATTTGGAATTGTTTGGAAATAGAAATATTTTCTCTTTCCTTCAACTCTTGCGCTTGAGACTACTGCTGTATTGCTGGCAGAGAGAGGTTCTAATGGTAGTACCTCCCCATATGGGCCTGGATTACTCTTACATCATACCACAGAAAAGACTTGCATTATTTAGAACTGAAACCCTGCTCATGTTTTGCATTTAGGAATCTTGGAGTGAAACAGCATGGGTTTTCATGAAGGGTTTACTTGGGTCTTTTGGCACAATTCCTGTACCTGGGTTTTGATGGACGTAGTATGCTCTATCTCTTTACGGTATGTGAATTATCTAAGTGGAAGAATTGATGGGCTGATACTTATTCACCATCTGACAACTTTTGGTTTTGCATTTTGGTAAGTAAAGCCACAGTAGGCTGTTCTGTTTTCAGGATGGAGGAAGAAATAAAATGTGTCCAGTATTCCCACCCACAGTGGGTATTCCAATAATGGTCTTTCACGTTCCAGCTATGACAGAGTAAGTAATTAGGCCCTTTCTTTGTAGTTTCCAGTTGGCCTTGGTGATGTTGAAAAAAGTGATTGTACAGTAGCAGATGAGCAAAGGCCTGTGGGTAAGCAGATCTGGTACTAGGCTGTTGTATCTATTGGTGCTGTGTCAAACTGGTGTCGGAAAGGTGTGGTATTATTCTGGGAAAGAAAAGTCAGGCAGAATAGTGTCATTTCATGTCAGCTTGAGTTCTTGTGCCATTTTTCAGCCTTGAGGTCATAACTAGTTGTCTTCTCACCTCTCTCCAATCTTAACAAAATGAGAATAGATGTGGTGAAGCATTGGAAGTAAAGCAGAAACCTTGTTTAGAGTCCAGGTAAAAAGGGAGATTGAGGAAGAAACTTCACTGAGTCCATGCAGCTAGTTAATGATTTAAATATTAGAATTGAATGTTTCTGCAGCAAATAAAATATCAAAGATAACATTTATACCTTCCTATTGTCACTCCCACCCATCGCTGTTGCTGCCATCTAGCTCTTGGCCTGTGTAAGCAGCTGGTGTGGCCCTAAGGAGACAAAAGCACTACACAAAGTAATGGGTAGTGGTTCCGGATACATTTGCAGGGTAAGTTCTTTTGCTGAAGGTTTTCCTCTTGTCATGAGGTGACGGCTTTCCACATTCCTAGTCTGTTGGATGGCAAAGCATTTGACCCACAGTAATGCCAGTGTTGGTGAAGACAAACAGAACTACTGAAGTGCACTGACACTTACAGGTATTCAGGTATTTCCACCACCTTTGAGGTTTTCAGGCCTTCTCAACTCTGCAACATCTGGGTGCTGTGTCTGTTTGGTAGCTGGCAGCCAGGGCCTCACATGGGACATCTACCACTCCCTTTGTCTCCAAGTGCAGAAGCTCCCTTTAAGCTCAGGCTTGCTTGAAGTACCTTTACAGTCAGTTTATCTTCATTTCTGGCAAAAGATCTTCTGATACTTTGTTCTCCCAACCTGTTTTGAAGCATCCATATCCACGCTAGCATGCTAGAAACAACACTATTAAATGGTAATGTGCTGAAAAATGGATGTAGCTTCAAAATATAACAATAAAATACATTCGTTAATGTTGCTTTATCACTAGTTAGTAGATTTTTTCATGGTCGGCCTAGAACTGTTTTATTTAAATAAAAGAATGGCAGTTATTCTGGCACTAAAATCTGACGGTATTGTCTCCATTGGGGAAAAGTTAAGTGGAAGTTATGTACGAAGCCAGCAATCATCTATCAAGTTAGAATTATATCCTGGTGTAGCACAGATGACAAATCCAGCTCTTTCCGTCCCCACAGTAGGTTACTTTGTCTTCTAGCCTTCTTCCTTATGTATTTCTTTCTGTATGCATTCAATTCTCATTATACTCTGTCCCGCTCTTATTTATTTTTTTATTTCTCCTTCACTTAATTATTGTGACCATTTCCATCAGGCCTGATATTCATTAGCTAATAGATTTCTGTTCTTGTGTGCCAGGTTTTCTGAGTAGCATCACACACAGATAAATTACTTGGTGTGAACTGTGAGCTGGACCATACAAGAGACTGCCTTAGATTCTTTTGCTTTTTTTTCCACGTGTTTTAATACACACACACACACATATACATTCTCTAGACGGGGAAATGGATCCTGAATTTGTTGATATAGCTGTTGTCATGAAGTACACGGAAATAGTTTGGTTAACTCTTGTGGTGGTATTGCAAGGTAATCCTGCTTCCCTCAGTATCCTGATTACCAGCTTCTGCCTTTTAAGTCAGGAGCTTCTTTATTTTCTGGTTGTGCTGTGTGCCAAATAAATTGGGAATACAAGAGCAGAGTAGTTGAAAGAGCTGAAGCCAGCTTATGGGATGCCTGGCTGTTCATAATATTTTGTGCAGTAGACAGCAGGCCCTTTTCTCTACTTTGATATATAAAAGCGGGGTATTTTTTTTGTGGAAGATCACACTGTAGTAGTTTCTTCATGAATGTTGTTCTGCCTCTGAAGTGGTGAGTCAGCTTGTAGCACAAGCAAAGCAGAGGAGTATTTTTTTGTTCAGCACTAAACTATGCAGATTAACCTAATCCTTTCTCTAGGTTCAGAAATGAGAAAAAGGCAATTATGACCATATTTTGCCACTTAATTTTGAGAGCTGAGAAGCCATTTTCTACCAGATCTTTGATGTTGCTAGCAACTGGATCAGAATATGTTAAAACATTTATTTTCCCATACTTGCTGTTTCCCACTGCTTTGGCCCAATGGACACGAAGAATGCTGTCCAAACAGTCCAAAAGTGTATCTGAAAACTAAAATAACCACTCCAAAAGAAACAAGCAGATATCTGACTCTTGAAAGTGCGTATGGTAACAGAATTTGTAGTACAATCTTAGTGGTTGAAATTATACAGCTAAATTATGTTGACAGTTGACTGCCTGATCTAGGGAAGGTCTTGCCAAGAGATACTAAGGCAAATTTGATTATATTCATTCCACGCTGGGACGTGGGGAGATATGGAAGAGCTGTCTTGCTGGACAGAATTTCTGTGAGCTGTAACTAATTTCTTATTTTCAAATGCTTTTTTTCTGGAGGCCAAGTTCCAAGTCTTTCAGGAATATATAAACATGTATGAGCACTGATGGATTATTACTCCTGTAAGGACACATATTTACAGTACACTTCACTGAAGGTTACTAGCAATTTTAATGTTACTTTAAGCCACCGTGCTTTGCTTTGCACTTGCAGTATGCAGAGAACATGGTGATTTGGTATATTGTTTTGCTACAGGAGTTGGATGCTGAAAGCTGTCTGAATGTGCTTGTAATACCTGATTTGCTTGACCAGTCCCCTTTGCACACTGCTGGTTGGCTCCTACCTGTGCTACTTAAGATCAGCTTTTAGCCTGTGCTAGAGAGGAAGAAGAGGAGCGCTAGTACATAGCAGACCTTCATCTGCAATTTGGCTGGCTCTGTGCATGCATACAGGAAGAGATTTTTTGCATGGGCCCTGCTGAAATAGAGAAAGGCTGATCCACCTCTAACAAGCTGACACATTCCTGTTCCTGCTGGTTTGGGTCTCGGTCTTCCCTGGTTGCTTGCAAACTAAGTTCAATGTCTTTGCTGCCAAACAGTCTCTCTTTTGAAGGCTAGGAATGTGAAAGATTTCCTATTATATTTTCTATCTATTTTAAACCTGTCTATCACATGCAGGTCTTTTAAATTGGCAGACAAGAATGAGATGTACTGCTTTGGTATATTAGCTGTGTTTTGGTATAAGTGCTCTATATTTGTGCTCAAAATTGTTTTGTTAGTATAGTAGGTTGACTCTGGCTGGATTCCAAGCACCCACCAAAGCCCCTCTCACACCCCCCTCCACATGTGCATGGGGGAGAGAAAATACAATAAAGGATTCAGGAGCTGCGATAAGAACAAGGAGAGATCACACATCAAATACCATCATGGGCAAAATTAAACTCAAATTAGAGATATTAATTGGATTTATTAGTAAAAAAATAAGAGCAGGATAATGAGAAGTAAAAGAAGACCTTAAAAGAAACACCCCTTCTCCCCTTCTTTCTGCACTGACATTGGTGCCTCCAGAGTTGTTTCTCTCACATATTCTCACTGTAGTCTTCTCTTGCCACAATTACATCTGCGCGATAACTATTTTTTTAATTCTTCTTCTGAAATACATTGTCACAACAGTGTTACCATCACCTTTGATTGGCCCACCTTTGGCCAGCAGCACATCCATCTTGGAGCCACCAGGGTTTGGCACTGCTGGACATAGGGGAAGCTTCTGGCATTTTCCTCCCCCCACCCCTCCTGCTACCAAAACCTGACCATGCAAACTCACTACAGTTAGGCCAGATGTTGATCCTCTGGCCACTGTTAGCTCAGTCCCAAGTAATCAAATCTATTGAAAGAGGGAGAGGTACATTAACTCTGTAAGTGTAGGAAGTATGTTCTTTGTGTTTCATGTGTCTTGTTTGTCTTGTCATGGACTAACAGGAGTGCAGAAGTAGTCCTTGCAGAAGAGGACTTGTACTGATAGTATTAAACAAGGTTTAATAACTGATTGTATGTAAAACTCAGAAGCAAGTGAGACCCATTGATTAGCATAAGCAAAATGCATTTGTGGTGTCCTAGCAACCTTCCATGTGTTCTTCATAAAAGAGTTTTTTTTATTTTTAAAGTAGCAAACTGAAAGGAATTCATATTTCACCTGTTTACAAGTTCTTCATTGAAATTCAAGGAAACACAAGGGGGGTGAGTCAAGGTTTTTGGTTTGAAAATCTGACAGATGGGCAAGGGAGACTCCTGGCAGTTACAAGTGAGCCTGTTGATACTGAATAGTACAATAAGGATGCTGGAAAAAGATAGCATTCTTAAAATTAATTTTTAAAATTTTGGATTGCAAGACTACTATCCCAAGCAGTTATTACAAGGAACTAGAAAAGAAGCGAAGGATGTAACTAAGGACTTGCAATAAATCTGACTCTTTTGTTGTCCTTCTCTGTGGTCTTTTGTCATGGTAATTTTTCTTACTGCCCTGCATCTGACAAAAGAACAAGCTCTGGATACAAAAGATCTATGCGAGTACTAATTATTTTGTTAGAACTGAATACAAATCAAGGTAATTTGATTTAAATAACCTTTTAATAGGAAGGTGTGCACAAAGTATGTAGCAGCTGTGATATATGGTGGTCTGTCCTGCTGTTGAGTTCATTCAGACAGAATATGATCTGTGCACAATAAGTTTGTTTGTTCCTCATTGTGATTATGGAGGAAAGCAAAAAAATCGCAAAAAACAACGAACCTAAACCCATACTTTCTTGTCTCAAAGTTTTACTTTAACTTTACAACATGTACATTTCTCTATTACTGCATTTAAATTTAAAATTAGATTTTGTTATTCTGCCAGTTCTTTAGGCTGAATTGGGTACAAGCTAGAAAAAGAAACACTATATATTCTAGGAAGATTTTCACTTTGCAGTCGAGTGACTTGCTAGCAATGTCTTTTAGCACTTCATCTGCTAGAAAAAAGTAAAAAAGTTAGGCTTACTAGAAGAAGCAGCCCAAAGGAAGCCGCCTTCTGTACCACAGTTTCTTTTGGTGGTTCTGTTCTGCACTGAGGTATTGCTCTAAAAATGCATATGCTTTTGCCAAAATTAAAAGAACAGTAACTCTAGGCCTCAATCTCTTCTCTCTGTAATGAGAAAAATGGAGATTTCAGTCATGTTAGAAAGAAATTTTGTAAATTAAGTGAGAACCAGGAGCTTAACCATAGGTCTAATTTCTTCACAGCTTGAGTTGACCCACAAAACCTTTAAAGTAGTATCTTGTGAATTCTGAAGGCTTGTAAAAGGGTAACTGATTCTTTTAAATTTTCAAAGAAAAGACTATTTGTTTAATATTAAACTAAAACCAGTATTGTAATGTTGTAAATGTGTGTTACTTATAATGCAGAAGGGTTCAAATAACACTTTTGGGCTTTATTTAGTGGGAAACCCCATTTTGATTATTGGAAGGAATGATATTCCCCTGCTTTAAAAAGCCCCAAAGAGCCAAAGCTGTGTTGGCATGAGACTGGCACTTAATCTTTTAATGGACTGCTGAATATGGTCCTGAAGGTGATTTTTATATGTTCTGGGAGTTTTGCAGCACATTTACCTTTTACAGGTATGTTGTTATGATCCACGATTGTTTGATCATGGAGATTATAGGGTTTCTTTTGTTTGTTTGGGGTTTCTTTTGTGGGTTTTTGGGTTTTTTTCGGGTTGGTTGGTTTGGTTCGTTATTTGGTTTTGGATTTTTTTGGTTTGTTAGTTTGTTTGTTTTGTTTGGGTTTTTTTGCAATTGATGAATCCATAGAAAAAAAACCATCCTCATGTTTTCTAAAAACCTCTGTCTCTAGTGCCTGCTAGTGTCTGTAAGGACATTAAAAACAGAGTAGCTGCATAGTGATGGTGTCTAACTGTCTTGATTTTTGATGTGAAGTCTTTGGAATAATAGTAATACAAATATCTTTTCTTTGTGGTGCTTTACAAAGTGGCTGAAAATTATTTCAGGATCTTATGGTTACATTAGTTCTGGAAGTTTGGTGCCCTCATATTCTGTTGCTTTGTTACATTGGTGGTGCAACTCGTGTGGTCACTTTGCTCTAAGTTACAGAAAGAGGATAATGAGAAGCTGCTAAAGCAGGGTGGATACTTGTGGGCTCTAGTTTACCCTCAGACTTGATGGTGTAACAGTACAACTTTCTGGCTACAGAGGAATATGTCTTATATCACAACATTCTTGAGTTCTGCCTCAAGGTGTTTTTAAAGTTCTTGGGTATGGACTCCTTTGCCACTGAAACACGGCAGAAAAAAGTAGTTTAATAATGATGGGGGAGGGAATCTGTGGGGGTGTATATGAATTCTGGAATTGGACATGTTAATTACCAATTATAAATACAGTTTCTCAACAGTGACTTAAAAAAAATTGTGCCTAGAGCTTCTACTCCTAACACATTCACATGAAGGGTATATTGAGCCTGTGTGTGTATCTGGATTTTTAAAAAAAAGTCCTCTAAGCAGTTCAAGAAAAAGATGCTATTACTGGCTTGATGAGAGAGGATTAATTAGGAAATGTCTTCCCTTATCTGGATTTCTAGAAGTTACAGTGGTTCACTTCCTCTTAGCAGAGCATTATTGTATAGAATGACACTAGGCACTACATTAAATAATGATATTATTATGTATTTGTTCTCTGGGACTTAGTACTTTGGTTAAATTTGAAGTTATTTGCTAGAGAACTGTTCAGCTGTCAGATGAAGGGATCAAATGAAGGGATCAGCTTGAAATAACTTGTAACAGAGTATTGTATGTTTGAATAATGGCAAGTCAGGGAAAATCTTGAAATTTGGGGGATCTCCAGGAGAATTTTTTTGCATAAATAGTAGCTTTACTCTGCAAACCTTTTATTCCCCCCCTCCCTTTTCTCCAGTACTGATACTCGAAAAGGTGGAAAATGGAGATCTGAGCAACAAGATGTTGAAGATCACGGATTTCGGCTTGGCCAGGGAATGGCATAAAACTACCAAAATGAGCGCAGCTGGGACATATGCCTGGATGGCTCCTGAGGTCATCCGCTCTTCCATGTTCTCCAAAGGCAGCGATGTTTGGAGGTATTGATTTGGCATTAAGTGATTGCATGCTAAAGAGTAACTAGACCTGCCAGGAAACCTCTTCTATGTCTAAGAATGAGTAATGGTGAACGAAATATTAAAATTCAGGTCTTAGGAAAACTTTATCCACTAGCTTTCCATCTGTCAGGCTTATTGTTACTGTAGAAAGTGGTGGATGACCCACTGCATGCCTCTAAATTTTTGTTGTTCTATAAATCTGCTTTCAGATTATTTTGGGATTCATAATCCAAATCCCCTCTGCTTTATCTAACCAAACTTTTTGTGCTTATTTGGCTATTGGCTGACATAATCAAAGGCCATAACATGTCACTGTTGAACCGCTAGCAGAGAGAAGAAGTCCAGTTTTCAGTGTGGCAAAATGTCTGTTTTTACTAATTAATTTCAACTTATATAGACTTTCAAAGATCACCAGGATTGGTCAGTTCAAAACCTCCCACCAGGCCTATTGGCCAGGCTTGAACCGTCCATATTGAGAGAGACCGTTTTAACAACATCCAAACTTTATCTTTGTTTATAAAACACAGGAAGAAGAGAGAAAAATTTCTCACGGGAAAGGTCTGTGCTCACCACAGCAACACAATCTGAGAAGTACTTTATATTTTTACTGTTTTACCAACGAGATAATTTTGAGATACTTTGTTTTGGTAGTAATCTGTCACTGATGTATGTGAACACAAACACACTGTACTGAATTGAATTCCCCATGCTGTTTCAATCCGAATACTATGTTTTTCGCTTTAATAATAATTTTATTAATTGTTTCACCCTTCTAGTCTTTCACGTAGGATAACAGTTCTCGTATCTGGATCCATCTGAGTATGTAATCCATAAATAGTGACTTGCATGTATATGTTGTCTTTTTCATTCATGCACTGGAATTTTTTTGAATGAGCCAGTTTGGTAGGGAGGAGTATAACGGTCAGCCCGAGAAAACACTCCGAGAAATTGAGTTTGAATGCTATTGTTAAGTGGATTTGTAAATACAGAGTTCAGTAAATAGCTCTAGAACAGCAATTTTTCTGGGTGCTGGATGACTTAGAATTAGTACTGAACATCTGAAATAGAGAGAATTTTGTTTTTCCTCTGGAGAAAAAGGTGTTGAAATGTTAGGGTCTTTGTCTTCAGAGTAGTAAGATTCTTTTGCTGGCCACTAATGGTCCTGCACGAGTGAGTGCATGCTGTAAAACCTGTCATGATAAAGAAACAGCCCAGCTGGTAGACTTGTCTGGCTGTTCTGGCAGATACTTGATGTGGGGATTTTAATTTTCCTTGTCCAGTTTTGCTGAATAGATAATGTATTGCATTGTGATCAATCTGTGAACTTGTATGTTGCACACTAATAGTGTGGATAAAATCCTGACTCTGAAATTAATGTTGTAGCCTCTGTAGTTAATCTGAGACAAACTGAGCAAGAATCAGGCTTTTATTCCAAGTGAAGTCTGGCAAAAATGAAAATCTTAAGGCTGTGCACCTTTTCTGTGCACATGATGACAGTACTGGTTTGTACACAGCTTGTCAAGCTCAAACCTCAATTTGGTCTTCTCTGAAACGGTGCCAGGAAGGGCCTTTAAAGGTAACCTGACGGAAAGGGAGAAGGGAAAAGGGACTTAGTTCTTCTGGAATTGTAACTTTACTAATCTAGTCATGCCATGAACAGATCAGTAGATGTTCTGTACCAGTATGAATTTTAAAAAAGTTAAGTTATTCAGTTGGTTGGTGATTTTCATGAAGGTAGCACAAGTGCCTCTATACCTGTGCCAAAGTACCAGTTTGGTCATTGACTTAAGGAATGTGAATCAGTTCAGGACTTAAGGACCATAAATAAATCATTTGCTCATTTTTCAGAATGAATCTTATTTCTACTTTTAAGATTCCTTCATCACTTTCTCTTGTTGTAGTTACCAATCTTCCCTTGAAAACAGGTTGAGTTCCTCAAAATACTCTCCCTGAAACAGTTATCTCCATTAAGAGAACTTATATAATGTCTCTGAATAAGCCTTTTCTTTCTGGTGGCTAAAACCTCTCTTCATAGTTGAACAAGCTGAAAAGAACATGTATGCAGAGGACAAATGCTTGGCAGTGCAATCACTACTAGTTTGTCAGTGATTGTAAGCACTAGATTTTACAAAAGCAGTCATGGACTTGTGTAATAAATCCTGTCCCCACCCAAGGATGCAACCTGAAATTCTTAACAGGATAAACTTTTTTATCCTATTTGACTTGCCCCTCCTCTTGTCCAGTTCAACCACTTGGTTAATCACTGGAATCACAGGGTTTTTATTTTTTGCCTGACAACCTTCCAGTTAGTCTATGCAGCATCAACAGAATTGTCTCTAATGTTCACAAACCCTTTTATTTCAACACCTTTTCTTTAAAGCTTATTAGAATAATACTGCTGGCTGAACTGTTGCCCAGCCTTTGAACAAGAATCTTGTTCTGCTTATGTTCTTGCTGCAGAAACAGGTGAAGAAGGTGCTGAAGAAGATGCATGCTAGGACTGAAATTTCCTGAGTCAGTCTTATCATGACTAGCTGCTTCATCTTTTCAAAACATGTTTCAAGCTCCATTTAAAAAGCTCCATCTGTTTACTCTAGAGTAGGGTGGGCAAAGAACTTAAAGAGTAAGGAATGGCCACACATGGCATGTATCACCAGGGTCTGGGCCACTGTGAAGCTTGTTCATAGTACAGATACTTAGTAAATCTTGCTAGTGAAAACTCATTGCTGTGAATTTTGCTGTGCTGTACCCACAAGCACTAGATATACAGTAGAAACCTTGTGCTTATATTGCACAGAGGATAATAAAATGACAGTTCAATTTAAATAAGTCAGTTCCTGTAAATCTATTTATGTGTTTGTGTTTGCTTTGGATTTACAGGGGTGAAGTTGAAGCATGGATATTACAGCTTATCCAGTACTGTACTGCAAGCTAGTGTTAATAGGCATGTAAATAAAATCTCTGTCATTTGACTATTTTTGTTGAACACTTCATTTTTAACTTGTGCTGCTTAAAAGACGGTCATATTGTCAGTACTATTGATGTGTTGAATATAAAGGCACCATACAACCTTCATCTGAATTCTCTATGTTCCTCAATTTAGGTGTTTTTAAGCTATATCTACTCTAAGACCAGTGAAATAATTGGGAATTTAATTTCCATTTAGGAATGGAATACCAGCTCTAGCTAAAACCATCAGATTAGCAGATCATGAATTTTCAGGCATTCAGTGCTGGGAATAGAAACTTCGGTCATTAGCGTATTTTGTTTTAATCAAAGTAAGTGTTGGTCAAGCACTTCCATCCACAACTGACCACTTGTAGGCTTCTGTAGTCTTCTGTGTGTAATGAAGCAGTGGCAAGACTTCAGTACCTGGCAGGTACGTGCTGGACAGCAATATGAGGAGAAGCTGTGAAATGGGCAGGAAAAGTCATCTCTGGAACTACCAGTAAAATGCCAGCTGTTAATAGCCATAAAAATATAATGAAGTTTGGGGGTTTTTTTATTAACAAAATTTATGTCCTAGTTTCTGTTGGAACTGAGATCCTTGTTGGGCTGAATTCCTTCCTCATGGAAAGTGTTGAACCTGGGAAAATGGATATGAGAAACCTATGGTAGAAATGTCGTGGGACAGTAACAGTGAGAAAAAATTACTTGTTTTTTAAAAGTTCACAGACCAACAAGGGAGGTGGCAAAATCACATGTGAAATCCTGCAGACCTCCAGCCTCCCTCGCCCTGAAAATCCAGTGTGTAGGATTGAACCTGATGTTAAATGGCTTAAGAGATTACTGGATCACTGAAAGATGGTTAATTATTCACACAAGTGTCAGTTGACTTGGATGCATGGGTTGTGTCACATGGTTCATTTCGTAATTAAAGTCCAAAAATTACTACTAGCTGCTGGAAAAATGTATGAGCTTGATCACTTTTTATTTATCCCTGCTGAGAATGACTAGAGGCCTTTGTTTCTTTCTTTCTTTCTATGCCTTTTTTTTGTATGAGTCTTCTGGCTCTGGCTTTTCCCTTTGTACTTCCAAATCTTCTGCTTGAGAGTTAATAGAAAACACTCTATTCAACACCTCTCTTGGTGTTTATTCACTTGGGATTATTGTTCAAGTGGCACAAAGCAGTATTTCCCTAGTTCTGTGGGAGCAGTATTCTCAGCAATGAACTCTAAGTATGGTGGCATTGAGTTTTGTCAAAAGCAAAGTGACGTTTTCTGCAATATACACTTCTAGTGTCACATTAGAAGAAACACCAATCTGTCTATTCCTTCTTCATTTAAAAGTTACCCTGCAGAAGAAGTGCTTTAGCACATCAGTACTGCTTTCTCCAATACTAATGGTAAAGTAATAATACAGCTCTTGGGTAGATTTTCCTACCTTTTGCTGTCAACAGTCATATCCAAACTGAAGAGGAGCATGAATGATTAATCAGATTTAGACAGTCTAAATATACGTTCAGTCCAATTTTCATTTTCTTTGAGTGTTTTATAAATCTTAGATGGCCAAGAAGAAAATGAGAACTCCATAGGCTCTAGTTTATTTGTTTACAAATAAGGCTCTTGAGACGGTAAGAAATAGTAAATTAAAATATCAAGAGTATTAATTACACAGGAAAAAAAGCAAAATATCATATAGGTAAAAAAATATTATATTCTGCTTAATAAATTAAACTAGCTGTGTTAGCAGCAAAGGTTGGATCTTTAGTGATTAAAATCCTATATCTAAGTAGGAAAAGTACTGTTAGGATGTCCAACTAAGGTAGCAGCAGTTACAGTGAATGTTAAAGATGTGGTGGGGTGGAAGGGAGATTGCAAGAGTACAGGTTGTGATAATATACTCCCAAATGGATAGGAAAACTGTTGCTTTGAAACAAGAAAAGCTTAATATTTTAGCTTCAGACTGTTTCATGGAACAGCTCTTTAAGGAGGTTGTAGGAAGAGAAGCAGTTTTTCATTTGGTCTTTGGGTGTGCTTTAGGAGGCCTTCAAGGTTGTATAGTATGACGTAGCCCAAATAGATTTATACTTAGATATGATATATTTGCAAGCACAATTAAGAAAAATTGGTCCATTACAGTAGTGTTTGATCTCAAGATTATTGACAACATTGGGAGTTTTGTGTAAAAACAACAAAAGGGGAGCACAGAACACAGGTATCTTTTAAGGACACTGTTAAATATCTGAGTGAATGTATAGGAAAACCTTTAAAAAATGAAGAAGACAATGTAGAAGAGACTACTAAAAGACACCTTTTAAAAGCCAAATCTGTATCCAAATGAAGAAAATTATGCATTGACTTGAGCTCTGGCAAGTTGAACATAAAACACTTAAGATAAAAGGGTTTTGATGAGAGTCTTAAAGCATAAAACCAGATCACTTGCTTTCAAATGCAGCAGAGGTGAGAACCCTGCAGGAGAACATACAGCCCAGAAGTGATCAAAATGTGAGAGTGCAAAGAAGATAAGGCTATACCAGAAAAAACCTCAGTGGCTTGTGTCTGCCAGAATAGAGCAAAGAGAGGCATTTTAAGCTGAAAATTTCTCTTTAAGGGAGTCAAGCTGGAGGACATCACTTACTGAAGTGAAGTTCACAGAGGTGTTAAAACTGACTGATAAAATGAGCAGTAACAATTCCTGAGATTTACAGTAACACCCAAGATTTCTACAAGAACAGGAGAGTCAGCTGAGTTAAGAGCTGTGCTGTGTAATCTGTTGCTTAAAGCTGCTGTAGTACCAGAGAAATAGAAGGCAGCAGACATTGTGGCAGGTCTTTAAAAGAGCTTCCTGAGGATTAGCAAGTATGATTTTGAGTCCTTCTAAATGGTAGAAACACCACTAAAGTGCAGGGAGCTGGTGGACATGTGAGCATATCTAGGAAAGAGTTAGCTTTTGTACAAGAAAATGTAATACCTTGTGAAAAGTAAAAATACTTGAAGGAGTTACTGAATATGTGGGTGAGTGGTGAAAGTTTTTAAAGAAAGTAAATTGATGTGGGAAAAGAGTGCAAGTCTTTTTCTCATAATTTAATCAATTCTTTATTAGGAAAGGAAAAAATTAATTTTCTTGGTGGGGAATTCTGTGTTCAACACAATCATAAGTGACTTGAAAAAAACAGTAAATGGTTATGTAGCATGGTTGATGATAGCAAGTTATTGGGGATTAAAGAAAATTAGTCTACTGCAGAGACATGAGGAGAAGTTTTACTATAATGAATGATAAAATAGATGGTAATGGTAATACACACAAAGTAGTACCCATGGGAGAAATTCACATGTAGAATTATGGGCTCTAAATTTTACTATTATGATTCAGTAAAACCTTATTTGAGCTACTATGGATATTTTAGCTCATTTTGTAAAGAGTGATAAAGGCAACTGGCAAATGAAAATCTAATAGGAAAGAAAGAAGAAAACAAGTAATACTGTTTGTGCCTCTCCCCATATCGTTAAAATTTTATGTGATTTTGCTCATTCCAACAGAAAATGTCAAGGTCAATGAAAGATGTGAAATGGCTTCTGTTCAGGATAGTAACTAGATTAGGATTTACCTAGATTAGGATTTGGGGGTCTGGAAAGAAGATGATTTAGGCAGGATGTATGGGAGCCTGTGAAATCATGGATAGCATAGAAGGAGTTAAGAGGGAGCATATGTTTACTCTCTCTTGTATTGAAAGAACTACAGGGAAGCAAATAAAATTACCAAATTACAAGCTCAAAACACATACACGGAAGTATTTTTTTAATTTGTGGAGTTTGCTACCACAGAATATAGTGAGTGGTAAATGGGTTCAGAAGAGAGGAAAAGATCAATGTAATAAAAAACTGTGAGGGCACCAAGTATGAAATAGCATACTCTGTTACAGGTTTCCTAGAAGCAGAGAAAATATTCTGAGATTATGTTGTTTGTCTATACTTTGGGGGAGAACAGTCCTGGAACTATTTCCGTAACTTCATAGGTAATGTTTTGTAGAACATCTTAAGAACAACTTAATTTTGAAGAAGTGTTTTTGACTTATTTTTAGAAATCACGAACCACCAGACAAGCCTTGTTCACATTTTTGGATGTTTTGAGAGGTTCTGGTTTGAAACATGGTAAATTAGAAGAGACGTGGTTTTCAGATTGTTCCCAGTTTTCAGATAGAAAATTATGTTTGCCTAAAAGGTAAAAATGTCATCTTATTTCAGACTTATTAAAAAAACAGGTAACATAAGGCATGTCACAAGCTTGGTGGTCATAATTAGCTCGTCCTGAAAACTGCAATTTCTTTAGTATACCAAACTCACTCTTACAGGCTCAGATAACTTCTTGTTGCTTAACAAAGACTGTGTTAAAGTCAAACACCTATTCTCTTTTTTTTTTCCTTCCCGACAGTTACGGTGTGTTGCTTTGGGAACTGCTAACAGGAGAAGTACCATTCCGAGGAATTGATGGTCTTGCAGTAGCATACGGCGTTGCCATGAATAAACTTGCCCTTCCAATCCCTTCCACATGTCCAGAGCCTTTTGCCAAACTCATGGAAGGTAAGCCAGCAGTGGTGTGAGTGTGGTTTGTGCTGCTGAGCATTGCTTCTTTGTGTTGGGTTTGTTACCTAAGAGTGCAGATCCCTCCAGTGGCTTTATTCAATGGTGAAGAGCAAAGCCTGGCTGTTAGTATGCTGTGACAGTCACTCTGCTACCAGAGGAATGAAAGAGATTTTTTATCAACTGGCTTTATAGGAAAATGGGGCTATTGCTGTCATCACCTAACTTGTTTTCTAGTAGTGAAGACTCACCAACACCAAAACTTCACATATTTTGCTCTAGTTCGAAGTCTTTATCTTATTTTAAACTTCACAGCTTTAACATCTTACTAGGTAGCGTCAGATTGGTTTGAAATGAAACTTTATCCTGCTGATGTTTCAGGGAGAGGGTTTAAATGTGGCTTTAACATTCCAAAACAACCCATGTTGTCAGTCAGAATGATGTGATTTTTCTGCTTTGTCTTTTAATGCCCAAGGTGGGCTACATAGACATAAAAGAAATACAGGACTTAGTCATCAGAGCTCCTGTAGTTATTGAAAAGGATTCTGTGAGGTAGCTTTCAGGTGTACTTATGTGCCCTGGCCTGCTGGCCACTACAACTGCTTTCATGTCTCCTGAGCTTCAGTAGTTCCTCCCTCCCTATTTCCTTCCCTCTGTCCTGCCCTCTCTCCCTTCCTTACCTTCAGTATTCTGGTCAGTGCCCCTATTCCCAAGGTGTTTATGTGTCATAAACATTTTTATACCGATCTGGCAAAAAGGAAAATGGAGGTAAAGAGAAATCAAAATTGGTTTATAGTCTTGGTGAGCAAAGAATGAGTCTCAACATAGAACTGATACTCTGTGGCCTCTGGTGGTATGTTTAGCCTCAGGAAAGGAATAAAAGTTATGAAGAAAATGTTTCTGATGGATTTCTCTGCTTTTGGAATACTTTTGCATTTCTCTGGTCTTTTCTTTAGGTTACAGGCTTCAGTTAATTTAAAGTAAAATATGTCATGTACATTTTGCTAAAAAAGAAATATCCTACTGGATAGTAAAGAGCAATAGGAGTAGCAGGTAGAGTAGCTTGGAGGCAGTGTAAAGTGAGAAACTGCACCTGAAAGAGTTAATGGAACTACCAGCTCAGTGTTGTGCCGGGGTAGTTTGACATGGTTCCCTAAAACAGTGACCCTGGATTTCTTAACTGTAAGTGAGGATTTAAAAATAATGCCCTCTATAGGAAAAGTTAGGTAGAGGCATATGGCCAATGCTTGAACCCAGGAGCGCCGGGCTGAGCACCCCCACGGCTTTGCAACACTTGGCTTCTCTGTGTGCAGGGCAAAGGCAGGAATAAAAAAACAAATTACTTTCTGCCCCTTCACCAAAACTGGTTTTCATACAGGCTGTTTCCCATCTTGGGTGAACTCTTGTTCCCCTAGTGCTGCTTTTACTTTTGAATTACTGCCATGGTGGTCTTCACTGAGACAACAAAGCTGAACTTTCGCTCTTCACAGAAAAGACTTATATATTACAACTGTCCTCATTAGTGCAAATAATGGCTGATCTAGGCCTGGGAAAATAAAAGCCACGGGCCACCTGCTAGTTATCCTGTTCACTGATTCAGGCATTTGGCTGGCTGCAGCATTTTATTTTACTTTGGGTCATGTTTGCTTTGCCATGCTTAAAACCTGGGGTAAAGAGACCGGGATTATGGCACTGACTGTTCAGCTGTAACACCCATTGCTACTAATTGGCCAGCAGCAGGGGATCATCAGAGCATTCTTTAACATCCTCAGTTCTCTGTTTTGATAAAAGAAGCAAATTGAAAGCCATAAACACAAATGCGTTCCAGCTTATGCCTCATGGAACCTGTTGATACCCCACAGTTTTGAAAACAAAGCTCCCAAATACAAAATCTCTGTAACGCTAAAATCACACTAAAGATCTGCAGAACCGAGCCTTGGCAGTTGCACAGGTTTTGTGAAGTGATATTTATTTTTAATTACAGCTGCCCCTTGGTTTACTTCAGTCTACAAAACTGATGAATGAATGTCTTCTAGGACATCACCAAATATTTTTAAGAATGTCTTGTCTTTTCTGACCTCAAGGTCTAGAAAACTTTTAGAATATTTTTATAACTCTTGTGCTGCAGTAATGTGTGTCTTAAATCCAGAGACCATGTAGCAATGATGCACGATGAGAGACACCCATGTGTTTACTTCCATTCATTCAGAAAAGCTGTATTCCCTACAAATACATGTGAATGTTAAGTTTTTCTCTTTGATTGCTCTGGAATTTTGGCATGCAGGCATCTAGCAGTACTAAAGAGAGTAAGTATAGGTGTTGAACAAGAGCCTGTGTAAGTGCTGGTACAGGACAACATGGAATGAGAAAGTGATGTTTTCTGCGGGAAATGAGGGGAAGTCCAAGGGAGGACTGAGTGAGTACAAACTTCCTATTCAAAAGTGTTGTTAAATCAAATGTTTTGATTTAATGGTTTGGGGGGTTTTTTGGTAGCTTGAGGGCTTGCTTCATACTATTTTCTGTTTTCAGTGTTCAATTCCCGTCACTGTAAATGCATTACCTTTTATACTGTTGTTCATTGAGTTGCCTTATGTGGTAAGATGGCTACCTTCAGTTTTGTGTTTTTAGAGCTCTGTAATTGGCTAAGTAATCACATTAGATTGTAAATGAAAAAAACTTGTTTATCTGTGGTTTCTCCTAAAAGCAAAAGAAAAAAGTCTGATTCATTTTCTCCGAAATAATAAAAAAGGACCTGTAAAAATGGGAAACCCCAAATGCACTATTTGATGTCATTATTTACCTGAATCTCCTATTTTCATTCAAGTTATGCCCAGTTTGTTTTGCAGGAGAGATTTTGCATTCTGAGAAAAGATTCATAATGACTCAGCTTAGTATTAGAGTTTGGCATTAGAAAAAGCCCTGAGAGATATCCTCCTGCAGTTAACTGTTAACTCTGCCGTGTAACTATTATAAAAGAGGTGTTTGCAAGAGCCTTGCATAGTATTTCTATTCTGTGAGCATGTACATACATAGATCTTAAAGCAAAATATTTAAGGAAATTACTTGTTATTGTTTTTAAAGACGCTTTAAGATGTAACCTTCTGTAAAATTAATAAACCTGTATTTTACTTGACATATTATTGCAATAGAACCTAGAGACCTAGGTAGTTAGGTAGTTCAAGATTTTAAGTGATGTTGGATGTTGTGTAGGCATGAAAGGATGAATTCCATACTTGACAATAGTCAGTGCAAGTGGGCAGTGGGAAAGATGGGGTAACATAGATAGTGTGTATGCCACTCTTAGCCACTGGGGATCAGTAAAGTACTACCCATCCTCTCAAACCTCCACACGTGGAGATACTTGACAGTTGCTTGTCTTTGTTCTGTTCTAGATTGCTGGAACCCTGACCCACACTCACGACCTTCCTTTGCCACTATCCTAGACCATCTTACTGCCATAGAAGAGTCTGGTTTTTTTGAAATGCCCAAAGATTCCTTCCACTCCCTGCAGGAAGACTGGAAACAAGAGATCCAAGAGATGTTTGATCAGCTTAGAGCCAAAGAGAAGGTAAGTAGAGAGCAGTGCTTCCTCCTTGCTCTCTCTGGATTATAATTTTCCCACTTTGTAATTCAAACAGGGATCATTGTTTAGAGCATCCTGGAGCTAATTTTGTCTGTGCTTTACTGGAGCTTGTATTAAGTCCCCAAATCAATGGCAGGTTGTGATGCACACAAGGGTAGAATCATCAGCAAAATAAATATCCACATCGTGAGCTGCTACTCTTTCTAATATTGTAGTGAGCTTCCATTATACACTGTGCAAATTGCTGTAATTAGTTATCTTGATTGTTTAATGCAGCTGATAACTGTTTCACTGTTAGCATCTTAATTGAAAAACCCAGTGAAAAATGTTAACAGGAGATGTAGGAGGGGTAGTTTCAGCATATATACTCTTAACAAACATTTCAACTTTGGTTCTGCTGGGTTTATGTTTTTGAGGTTTTGAGCACAACCAAAAAGCATAGACTGTAATAAACATGATTGTTAGGGGAAGGGTCCAGTGATTGCTATAACTGAAGTCCATCTGGGCAAATAGCAGGAAACAAAAATCCTGGCAGAAATAAAAAGAATGGTGACCACCAGCCTCAAAGAGGAGATGTGAAAAAGCTGAGGTTTTCTTCAAGCATACTTGCAGAAAGCACAGCTTGCTGCATCTAAGTTAAGGTCCTTACAGAGACTGTCTTTAGTTGTTGGTAAGAAAAACTGCAGCAAAATCACTAACATAGTGGTATATTTGTAAATTCAGTCTCTTGCCTGAAAGTAAATTTGTAATAAGCAGCCACCTTGATTTGGGCTCAGAGATTGGGTTTAGGAGACAGAGAGAAGGAAAAGAAGGCTTTGGGTCATAGGAGAGAAGTGGACTTGTACAAGAATACTTAAAACATTTCCATTCACCAATGATAGTAAATTTTGGGAGAAACAAATTAGCTGATAGGCGTTTTCTTGATATTGTTGTCCCGAGACATAACTGTGTTGGAACAGCTTTTGAAAAACAGAAACTTCAACATGCAAACAAACTACTAACCACACTGCCCTCAGGTTGAGTACTGTATTCCTCTTTAGTGATGGGGAAATATAGGGCAAGAAAACAAAGGAGTTTTAGTAAAAAGAAAACTAAGAACAAATTTTATATGCTGTTCACTTATAGAGTAAAATGTACCAAATCTCCCTAGTGATGAGCCAGGTAACAATGCCATTATTAAAAACATCTAAACTAAAATCTGTGTGGTTATTGATCTGAAGTTTAACTCAATTTCTTCAGTTTTTACCTTTTGCACTGGAATTGGCCAGCTGGAGAGAATTATTCTGAGTGCTGAGTTCTTTTGTCCTTGTGGTGAGAGTGTGCAGTGGGACTTTGGGATTTCAAGGACACTTTCAGTTAATTCGTTTTGTCAGCAAGGGATAGATCGAAATGTTTGCCTTATGTGCCTTTGCCAGGACCATGTTGAGATGGCTTTTGAATGTCCTCAAGCAGGACATCCACAACCTCCCTGGTCATCCTGTGCCAGTGCTCAGTAATGCAGTAAAAAAGTGTTCACAGGGAGTCACCTGTGTTTCAGAGTGTGGCCGTTGCCTCTTGTTCTGTCACTGGGCACTGCTGAAGAGAACCTGGCTTTATCTTTTCTTGACCCTTCCGTCAGGTTTTTATATACACTGGTAAGATCCCCTTTTACCCCGCCAAAGCCTTCCCTGTGCTGGGATGAACAGTCCCATCTCTCTCAGCCCTTTCTCATAGGAGAGGTGCTCCAGACTCTTAATCACCTTCATGGCCTTTCATCGGACTCTCTCCAGTATGTCCATGTCTGTCTTGTACTGGAGAGCCTAGAATTTGACACAAGGTTTCAGGTGTGGCTGCACAGGTAGTTATGTCTGAACTTTAATACTGGTACAAGGGGCTTTAAATGGCAAGCACCAAAGTCCTTGAGGATTGTTTTTGGCTCTCAGCTGAGCCTTCAACCAGTGGTGTTAGCAGCTCTGTGCGCACAAGTTCTGTGAGCCCAAGTCATTGAAGCTGTACCTTCAGAATGGGTAATGTACCTTCAGAACAGGCCACAAGGTAGCCTTTTGTTTCTACTTTCTTATCTCCCTGCAGGAGCTGCGCACATGGGAAGAAGAGCTGAGTCGTGCTGCTGTTGAACAGAAGAACCATGAGGAGCTGCTACGAAGGCGGGAACAGGAACTGGCGGAACGTGAGATTGACATCCTCGAGAGGGAGCTCAACATCATCATCCACCAGCTGTGTCAGGAGAAGCCTCGGGTCAAGAAGCGCATGGGGAAGTTCAAGAGGAGCCGGCTGAAGTTAAAGGATGGCAATCATATCAGCTTGCCTTCAGGTTGGTGATGTGTTAGGCTGTGCCAGGTGAAATGGGAGTGACCTGTAGGTTTGATAGTTCCTTACCGCTGATAGTTATGCATTAGAAAGGATTTGATGTACTTTGGGAAAAACATGTCTCTTTGAGATTAGTAAACTAAATTTAATGCTCTTGTGGCTAGCCTTGCTCAAAGTTCCAAGATGAAGGCCAGAAGTAAATTTGAGATGTTCGTTAGTCATTGGCTGTATATGGCTTATTGTAAAAATGTGGTGTTGCGGTTCAACAGGTTAATACTCAATCAGTTTATTAAAGGATGTGCATAGAAAATGATGGAGGTTCGTGCTCTGGGAATATTTTACATAATGCTGCAGCACAAACTGTAATCTGCTGGATTTTGGTGTAGGAATCTAAAAATTACCAAAAATACATTGACAGCTGTGAGACTACAGCCCTAAATTGCTAGTTCATATGTGAACTCCTATTAACACACAAGTGACTTCTAATACCACCCTTCTGGAAGAAATATTAAATATCAGTAAGTTATTGGCAAAGTCATTCTTGAGAGCGAAGATGGTGATGTTCAGAAAATCCTTGGCATTTCTACTGCAGATTCTTTATGGAGATTTAAATTTGTAAAAGAACAAAAGTTTGTAGGTTTGTAAATCACCTAGTGCTCATCATTGCATCGGTGATGATGACTTGCACTATATTCTTTGTTTTCTGGGAGATATTGGCTGTTCAGAAGAGAAATTATGATAAAACGTGCATGTTACCTATGCCTTTCTTTAGGTTGCAAACACCTATTTTTGGTGGTGCTTAAGAAACTGAGCAGTAGATTGCAAGGATTTATATAGGATATACTTTGGCATGTCAGTCAACTCGAGGTCTGTGTGTGTATGTATATGTATTTCACACATGTGCTAACGAGGTACATTTTCAGGGCTGTGAGTGCACATTTTTGTTCTGAATTCTCAGTGTTTACAATGGGCAGATAGCAATTAGCTGTAAAACTTCATTTCTACATAGATCCTGTAAATTGTGCTCTTTGAAAATTACCATAAATTAATATTTATTTATTATACTAAAAAAAGGAATTTTAATTGTGTCTTTCTGCTTTTATTTTTCTTTTCTTTTGCCAAACAGATTTTCAGCATAAATTCACTGTGCAGGCTTCTCCAACGATGGACAAAAGGAAAAGCTTGATCAGTAGCTGCTCCAGCCCTCCTGCAAGTCCTACCATTATTCCCAGACTCAGGGCCATACAGTGTAAGGAGCTCAATGTAGTATTGAATTTGGGAAATGTGCAGTCTGTCAGTGTGGTAAGATGCCAAGATTCCATATCTAGGACAGGACTGTTAAAGAAAGTACCTAAAATGTTTGCCTTGTGGCTTGCATGTATGTATTTAGAGAGAAAAATGGAGTGCTTGGTGATGGGGCGAGTATCACTTCCTTTGGAGCCCAAAGCATACTTATCCAAGTTCTTGAAATACTGCTGTTTCTATAGAAAAGACATTCCTTAGGTGTACAAGTTAATTATTAAAAACACTAATTTGCAGAGTAGATCCGTGAAACGTTGCTGTAGTGTATTAAGGTATTGTTTTAAGGAAATAAGAACAAGGGTGCTTGTCATGCAAATAGTACTCCCATAGTAATACAGAATTAGGCAGACATGTATATCTTAGAATTATGAAAGTCATGTCAACTAATGTACAGTATTTGTTTTGGCTATCACAACACTTGTGTGTTTGGTTTCAGACTGGTGGATCTAAAGAGAAACCGGTGATGAAATAAAGCTGTAGAGGCTACCTATACTTGAAGGGATTAGTGAATGCCTAATTTGGAATTTGGTTGTTAGATCTGTGTTGGTAAATGGTCAGAATTATGGGAAAATAACTTTAATTACTATTCCTGTTCTGACCTATGTTTTATTCTTTATGTTGCCGTGGAACCAATTCTTTTAATTTGTGTATCTGTTTTTCTTTTCCCATTTTCCACTGTTCTTCCCACTTGTGAAGTGACACCTGCTGAAAGCAGTAAAACATGGGGACGAAGCTCAGTCCTTCCAAAGGAGGAAGGAGAGGAAGAAGAGAAGAGAGGCCAGAAGAAAAAGGGACGCACTTGGGGACCGAGCTCACTTTGTCACAAGGAGCTAGGTGCAGGAGAAGAGGGGTAAGAGAGGGCCTGGAGGCAGAACTGTTTCCAGGTTCCAACACTGATCATGAGCTGTCTCACAGGAGATTTGCCCATCTGCTTGCAAACACTTTTTTGCTTGCAAACCTATTTCCTGTACCAGAGATGTTAGACATTCAGAACAGTTTGCAAAATTACATTCAGTTCCTTTGCCGGTGACTGATGTTTCACTGTCTACTATTACGTTGTTAGGTATATTTGTAAGCAGTTGAACTTCTTAGCGGTGCAAAACTGTCTCTAGTAGGTTTTTTTTTTTAAGGCTCAGCTTTCTGTAGTTTCATATCATATCTGAAACTGCTTTCTTACAATTCCCAGATATGCTTTTACTTGTCTTAAATGCTATTTTTTAAAAAGTATCTGATAAAGCCAAGCAAGTATCTTCTCTTCAGTCTTTTAAAAAGGACATGAACCTCGAGTGAATCAATCCTGAAGGTGATTTTTGCAGAGATCCAGGTTATACCTCTGTTTCTATAGATTATTGTTCTGTAGCTTCTTTTTTTTTTTTCTGTGTGTGTATGAATTATTTATATCAGAACTCCAATGAATTGTTGCTGGAATGCTGATTTAAACATGGGAGTATTTTGACCTTCTAAAATATCTAAATGCTTTGAAATTTTTAGTGGAGTTTTGAGTGTTTTCCACCTGCTAAATTGATGATTTGACTCTTGCCATATTTTTTAGCAGGGAAAATAAAAAAGCTGGTTATAATCTTTATCTTTACTATTGTGTGTTCAGGTGTGAAATGCCTGAAAAATTGATGTTTGCATAATGCATTAGTATTGCATCCCTCTGCAAGAGGACCTGGATCTATTAAAAGGTGTTCTTGCTCTAAAATCTCAAGACATGTTTGACAGGGACAATGTAGAGGAAGCTTCTTTGACTGCTGCCTGTGCTTTACCTAGCCTACAAATTAAGGATAGCATTCTATGAAATTAGAACAGATGTCACACTTTACAATCATTAATTATGTAAAAGGGCAGGAGATCACTGAAGCTGGAAAAAACCACTTCTACCTCAAAATCACATTCTCAGAATTCTGGGAATAGAGCTTTTCCATTTTTCTGTTCATTACTGTACAGTCTGAAGTACTGATTTCTTCTGCGCACAGACAGCTGGAGAGGAGTTGCTTGCAAGCTGGGGTGGCTCATAAAACTATCCTGTTCTCTCTACTGCTGAGGTGTTCTGTAATATTCAGAATCTTTCCTAGGGAGACTTGACGCAGAGATCACATTTTGCACAGTGTCTGAAAAATGAGAGTGTTGCTGAGAGGGCAGTATGGCTAACACACGATGAACCACTCCTTGCTGAGATCATGCCAGACTGCAGACTTTAATTTAAAGGGAGCAGAGTTGCAGTAAATGCTAGTGACTCAAAAGATAGTTCTTGCTATTCTCTAGTATTTTTTAATTCTTACGGGGTAAGGAGATAAAACTTCATTGAATATTTAAGGTTGGAAAAGACCTGTAAGATTGAGTCCAGCCACTAACCTAGCCTCCACTCTGTTCACCGCTAAACCATATCCCCAAGTGCCACATTCACATACCTTTTGAATGCTTCCAGGGATGGTGATTCCACCACTTTGTTGGGCAGCCTATTCCAATGCCTGATTACTCTTTCAGTGAAGAAATTTCTCCTAATACTTAATCTAAACCTATCCTGGTGCAACTTGAAGCCATTTTCTCTTGTCCTGTCACTTGTTACTTGAGAGAAGAGGCTGACCCCCACCTGTCTACACCCTCCTTTCAGAGAGTGGTAAAAAGTGGTAAGGTCTCCCCAGCTTCCTTTTCTCCAAGCTAAACAACCCAAGCTCCCTCAGCTGCTCCTCATATGAGTGACTTTCTAGACCCTTCCCCAGCTCCACTGCCTTTCTCTGGACGTGCTCCAGCTCCTCAGTGTCTTTCTTGTAGTGAGGGGCCCAGAGCTGAACACAGGATTTGAGGTGTGCTCTTGCCAGCACTGAGTACAGGAGAACAATCACTTCCCTAGCCCTGCCAGGATGCCTTTGGCTTTATTGGTTACGTGGGCACACTGCTGGCTCACATTCAGCTGCCTGTTGACCAACATCCCTAGATCCTTTCCCACTGAGGAACTTTCCGGCCACTCATCCCCAAGCCTGTAGCAATTGCACAGGCTTGTAGTGACCCAAGTGCAGAACCCAGCACTTCACCTCATTGCTCCTTAGACACTTGGTCTTCATCCGATGCAGGCTGTGCAGATCCCTCTGCAGAGCCTTTCTGCCCTCCAGCACATCAACATTTCCACCCAGCTTTGTCTCACTGAAGACTGACTGAGGGTGCCCTCGATCCCCTTGTCCAGGTCATTGATAAAGATATTAAACAGGGCTGATCTAAATACTGAACCATGGGAAAACTGGGGTAAAGTGAAGAGGTAAACTTAGGATAGAATAGTCCAGTTCAAATACTCTCCATAACCCTGTTGTGGTAGCAGAAGTGTTGCTGTTACTGATGCTTATGTGACGATGTGATCCAGGGAACTTTTATCTACATAATTTTTATCACTTTCCATGTATTCTGCACAGGAGGTAATTCCAAGTTTATGCAAGAATTGCATAGTGAGAATTGGAGTGACCTATAATTAACATCAAGTAAAGGCAGTCATGAAAAGATGATACAATGATTATTCACCCTTCTCTATTTATCTTTGAACATAAAGAATATGCAAAGCAGCAGAAGGGTTTTGTGCTGAAATGCAGAGACTGGATGAAGCTTTATGCTGGACTGGTTCTGTGACAGTTCAGTTGTGATCTTATGGTATATTCTCAAGAATTGCAAAAGAAATCAAGATGCCTTGATTTAAAAAGATTTTTGTAGTGGTGCTTTCTATTATTCTGCATTCATAGCTTGTTAGTTATCAGCAGATGCCTTTTGACTGCCGTGGTGTAACAAATGAGGGAGGGACCTTTTGGTTTTTTTTGGTTTTTGGTTTTTTGTGGGTTTTTTTTTGGTGGGGTTTTTGTTGGTTGGGTTTTTTTTTTAATTTTAAGCTGCTGTAAAGATGTCACAAAATTTCTTGCTATGATTTGCTATGAGAGGACTTCAGATCTGTGTAGTTGAGATGGATACATGCATACTCTAAGCAGATCAACAGAGAGTATATAAAGGGAGAATGGAAACTAGTTCTGAGCATGGTACATTTTCTCACATCATTCTACTATTTCAGTCTGAAAGCTCTGGTAGAAGGATGCAAGCAGTGGTCATCCAGTGCACCGAATCTTGGGAAGATCCAGAGAACTGTACCTGCTTTTCCAGGATTCACCAGCTTAGCAGAGATGGGTAAAGGAATTCCCTGAACTTGGTACTCTCATCCCCACTTCCATTCACATTTTAAGGAGCCTCGTTCTGTACCTTCACCTGGTACCTTACAACAATGTTTTAACTTTGTTTGGTATGGTACCCGTTTTTTTTTATTCTTTGTCAAGTATCCACTTTGTCCTTCTAGATTTTCTTTTTGTTGACCTCACTGCTTGTGCTTCTCCCGCTGTCAAGCTAACAAGCTTCCGTTAATGCTACTCCAGCTCCATGCTGTCTCAGCTCCTTTCCTGTTTAATGATATTTACATGTACAGCATGCTTACACCTTCACTTGCAAGGAGAAATCCTTATAATTTTTGTACCTTTTGCTCCTCGCTCACAAACACATAAATTTACTCTAGAAATAACTGAGGTGTAGATTGCTTTTGTAATGCTGTTCTGCAATTAATCCCAAGAGGATGAATGCTTCACTGATTTCTTCCACTTTGGAAGAAATTGTCTCCTTGTCTCAGCTTGTCTAATTTGAAAACAATAGCCTGGAAGTATTTGGGAGTTGATGAACGGTGTTTGTGATGAAAACAGTTGCATCTTCTGAGGAGAAGCTTATTTTCAAGTATATTTGTAGGACAATGAATTTGTCAATGAAAATGCTACATTGACACAAAGTCTATTTTCATTTGCTTTCCAGATGATGAGGACAGCGAATGTCTTAACGGAGAGGGCAAAGTGCACCCTTCACCTGTGCACAATCAGTCATACCTCTGCATCCCATTTCAGAAGAATGAAGAGTGGGATGGCCCTTCCAGTGATGCCAATGAGGAGTCCACCCCTGTAAACTCTGCTACTAGTACCCCGCAGCTGACACCCACCAACAGCCTCAAACGTAGCGGCTCCCACCACAAGCGATGTGAGGTTGCATTGCTTGGCTGTGGAGCAGTGCTGGCTGCTGCAGGCTTGGGGTTTGATCTGTTAGAAGCAGGGAAGTGTCAGCTGCTGATTGAGGAAGAGCCAGAGGTGCCCAAGGAAGAGAAGAAGAAGCGTGATAGCATTTTTCAGCGAGCTGGACGCCCACGCAGGAGCACTAGTCCACCCTCGCGAAAGATCTTCAAGAAGGAAGATCCCCTGTTGTTGCTAGGCGAGCCATCCACATCCCTCACCCTTCTTTCCCTGTCTTCCATTTCCGAATGTAATTCCACCCGATCCTTGCTTCGCTCAGACAGTGATGAGATTGTGGTTTATGAGATGCCTGTCAGCCCAGTGACAGTCAAGGCTCCCTTGCCAGCCATTACAAACCCACTGGTCAATGTCCAGATCGAGAGGTTCAAACAAGATCCCAACCAGTCCCTGACTCCCACGCATGTGACTCTCTCTTCCCACACCCAGCAAAGCGGACACAGGCGCACACCTTCTGATGGGGCCATCAAAGGGAGTGGACTGGTTGTCAGTGGGTGCCCAACCAGTGGATGCCCTTCTAGTAGCTGTTTAACTGGAGCACTGGGAACAGGTAGGTTTTCAGCCATCTTCTTTTTCCTCTTCAGAATAAAGACAGAAGCAGTATAATTACTTGTTGCTTATACATCCGTTGAGATGACCAGCCCACAAGAATTGTTTATGGAATCTATCTTTACACAAATAGCTAACAGAATAATGCAGTGAAGGTTTCAGTTCCAGCATCTCTACACTATATCTCTCTGCTCCCCCATGCTCTGAGGCAGAGCACAGTATTGTTTCTTAGACACAAATGGTAGCAAAGTACAAATACTGCACATTTTTCTCATAATTCCGTCTCCATTGCCTTTGTACACTTGTTGGTACTTCAAAGTAAATTCTGATCTCTAAGGTGAAAATGGAATCTCTAGAACAGTTTGAGGCTGTGCAACTGTTGCTCTAATTCCTTAGCAAATGAGGGACCTTTCTGTGTAGGTAGTGTTTACTGTTGCAGCCTTTAGGAGGGGCTTGACTTCATAACTTAAATGTTTTACTGTGTTCTTGCCCTAGTAATTCACAGAAAAAAAGGAAGGACTAGAATCATAAATTAAAATCTGATTTAATTAGCATTTTCCCAAAAGTAAAACAAAATATGAGGTTGTCTTTTAAATGGAAGTCTTCAGTAAAATAAGGGTTAATTCAGCTGAAAAATACTCATTAATATTGTATTCATGAAAGTGTACAAGTTATGTTGTGTTTATTAAAAAAATCAAACACCACCCCCCACCCCTAAATGAAAAGAAACCAGGAAGCATCTGCAGTAGGTAGTGTTAAGTGACTCTTCCAGGTAGCTGGTCATGCTCATGGCAAACATGTATCTTGCTGTGCAAGTGTCTCCCTGATCCATTCAAGCTGTTATTCGGTAGAGTTCCCTTCAAAGGAATTGAAGAGACCTCATCTCTGGTAGGAGGTCAAATCCATGTTTTCTGGTCTGAAAATTGAAGAAAACACATGAGAGAATGATTAAAAACTGGTGCTTGTTCTAGGTCAGTGAAACAGGTGTCTTGAAATGTGTTGAGAACAGTGTAGGGATAAAGAAGTCAGTCACTTCAGATTGCCATAATCTTGAAGATAGGGAGTTTGTGGATTCTAAATGGAAGCTTTCTGCTTTTAAAATATTTTTGCATGGTACATAAAATAAACTAAGATCTTTAGAAACCTTAGCAGTGACATCTAACATGTTTCCTTCTTCTCTTACATTGTCTGTTTTGGATAGGTGTATTAAAAACACCTAGTCCAAGCAGAGATCCCAGTGAGGTCCCTCGCCTGCCAGACCCCAACCTTGTTTTTCCTCCAACCCCGAGACGATGGAATGCACAGCAGGATCCCACACTGGAAAGACCCAAGACATTGGAATTCCTGCCCCGGCCACGTCCTGCAGCCGGTCGGCAGCGGCTTGATCCCTGGTGGTTTGTGTCACCCAGCAATGCCAAGGGTGAATCTTCTGCCAACAGTTCAAGTACTGATACTCCAAGCAATCTGGACTCTTGTTTTGCTAGTAGCAGCAGCACTGTGGAAGAGAGACCTGGACTGCCTGCACTGCTTCCTTTCCAGGTGGGTCCTCCCACAGAGGAGCGGACACTGTTGGACATAGATGCTGAGGGGCAGAGCCAGGACAGCACCATTCCACTATGCAGAAGTGAACTTAACACACACAAAGCTGCAGCGTATGAACTCAAGCAAGAATTCTGGTCTTAATATGAAACCACTGGGGATAGCGAGCCCCTCTAAATTCAATCCTACTTTTTGCACTGAGAATGCACTTTGAAGACAGATGAGATGGAGGGATGCTACAGAGATCATATGGTGCTGCCTCTGCTGAAGATGTGTTGTCGACTGCCTGGTTTTTTCTGCATTTGGGTGAAACTTGGCAACTCTGAGCTGCTGACTTTTGCTGTGGGGGTTTTCTGTAGTCTTCCCTGCCCTCTTATTGCAGTTTGAATCTGCATATCAAAGTCTTTCGTTACGTACCTTGTAGGATTTGGCACTTGCAGTAAGTATATTGGTATCTATCCTGGTGTTAATCAGTATTTTCAAAACTCAAGTATTACACTACAGCAGACAGCAGTGTTTGATGTTTTCCCAAGGAATCCAGAAAAGAAACATAAATATCTGGAGACTACCTTCTCTGAAATACATTCAGATCATTAGACAGGCCTGGGAATCTTCATACCCCCACTGAAAGAGCAGAAGTAGCAATCTTAAGACTTGTTTGTCCTCCTTTGCCTGTGTGATAGGGTAAGGTGGAACAGATGGCAGGGGAAGGACATGGCATCTCCACTGGTGGAGGTCTTTGAGAGCAGGTGAACCAGACTGTTGGGAACAAGTAGATGTAGTTAATCCTGGCTTCGAGGTAGGTTGGATGAACTTCAGTGGTCTCTTGAGGTCCCTCTCAGCCCTGTTTTTTTCATGACCCTGTGCTTTCAAGATGAAGGCTTATGGTATGGCTGTTTAGCTTGTTTTTTTGTTTCAGACTTTGGTTCCATCACTCTCTTTTGTTTCCCACCCTATTTCTCAGGCTCATAGTCAAGTTGCCTCAGCTTTGGGAGGGTATTAAAAGAAATTTTCTTTAAAGATGTGTTGGCTTGCAGAAGTAAGTTATGCATTTCCAGATTTTTTTCTTTCTGTTTTTTTTCTCCTTTCTTACGCCTCTTAGAAGTGACACATGAAACCCAAGACTGTTCTTATGCACACTGGTACTTGTTTAAGGCTGTCTTGAAAATGAGGCTTGTTATTGGTTGGATTGTGCAAACAGGAATCAGAACATCTGGATTCTATTTTATTTTGTCACTGACTCACTGTGTGACCCTGGGATAATAATGTAACCTCTGTGCCTGAATTTTCCCATCTGTAAATAATAGGAATAAAACCTACCTCACAAGGGGAGGAGTTGGGACATATGTAATAGGTATAAAGTCCTTTGAGATCTTTGAGTGAAAGGCACTCTAGGCATGTAAAACTTCATTCTTGTTCAAATATGTAAAACTTTCCTAGATCTGGAGCAAGAGCAGACCCCTATCTGGAAGGAGCAAGTCACACAAATAAGGTGTGCCTGTGCTCAAAATTTTCTGTACTAAGACTTCAATTGTGTCTGTGCCATAGCAGGTGTATCTTACTGGCTGTAATGAGAGCTTCAATCTTCCCTGAGTTTGACATTCTGTACAAGGGATGTGACCTTTACATGAGTGTAATAGGGTAGTCTGCTTTATTGCAGGGTACAGCGTGTCCATTCACTGTTTCTGTACAGATCTGTGCTCATTTTGCTAATTTACTGATACTTGGTTGCAAATAACTCGTTTGCCTGTGCTGTCAATGTAGTGCTCAGCCTGCTGGGGCAGTCCAGTCCTGCTGTGAAGGCAGTGTGTACTTCCTGCAGCTGTCAGCACAGCAAACCTGCATGTTTTGATATTTGTAACCTGATTTTAAAAACCAGCATGTGTGGGGAAGAGCTGTTCGTAAGGCTTTTTAGTTCTGTTTGAGGACTGAAACCAGCATGTTCCCATTAGTCAAGTGCACCTTTTTTTTCCAAGCAATTACAACATGTTTTTGTGTTGAAAGGTCACCTATTTCTCGTTTATCACATTCCATGGAAAATGCTTAGTGGCAGAATTACTTTCTGCTGCCCTCCCCACTGAATGCTCCAGAGCTAGCCTTAATGGTGCTACACTTGATGTTGAAGCTGGAGAGACTGTTGATTGTGTAGACAAGGTATTACGATGTGGGACTAAGATACTTAAAGCTTACATTTCTGATTATTTTGTTAAATTTAGACCTTTCATTTCTTAAGCATCCTTTTGCTTTCCAGTTCTGAAAACTCAGTTTGTGACCAGAAGAGTAGCAAGAAGACAAAACTCACCCAACAGATTGCTAATTTTGATTGTGCTGTAAATCAACCTTAATCTAATTTCAGTAAGAGGCTGTGTCAGAGGGACTTAAAATAATCTATTTTTCATAGTCTTCCTTACCATTGTAAAAAGTCTGGAACAAAACTGGATCAGCTATTCTGAAATGTAATGTTTTTAATCAAAAAAGTGTAATTGTAAATGTCATAGGGAATATCGTCTGCTCTGCAAAGGCATCACCTAGAATAGCTGCATTTGAACAGAAATCTTTAAAATCCATTTACTTGCATGAAATGGGAGGCCACCTTTCTAGGTCACACTGATATAACTCAGTCTGCTGAACTTTCTAATAGCTGGCCAGTTGATTTCACCAAGTGAGCTTAAAGGTTTCTGTCAAGTTCCCAGGAAAGACAGCTGTAAAGACAAGTTGTTCTGTCACCTCTTTTGCTTGAGAAAGTTGAGGATGAAGTATTAAACTCCCTTTTTCCCTCTCTCCCTTTTATATAATCACTTGGTGAAAGGGGTATATAGCTGAACAATGAGAAGTACTTTGCTCCAGGAGCATCTTTGCTTATACCAAATGGACATTGCTACATCAAATAATTTGGTAGGACAGGTGACAAGAGTCAAGGACCCAGATCAGGGTTACCAAACTAACCAACTAACAAAAAGCTGCCAGAAAGACTAGTTAGAAGCATATTGTTTGGTATGTGTTTGTTTTGTGGTTTTTTGTTTATTTGGCTTTTTTTAACCCTTCTTCGATGCAATGATCTTCATTGAATTTAGCATTGAATTAACCTGAGGTAGTCTTTGAGCATCATCCCGTAACTGTCTTCCAGGGGCCAACCTGAAGTATCAGGCAAGAGGAGTCTTGTGGAAACAAGGCTACTGACTTCAGTAGGTGGTGGGGTATTCTCTGGCAGGCAGAGAGGCGGCTCTCAAGACAAAGAGTTGTCAGGTATTTTACCATATACTCTCCAAAAGCTGTTGCAGCTGTCCTAAGGCCCAGAGGCTGTATGCATGTTCAAGCTAGGTCAAAACCTCTCTCCCTATCCATCTGTCCCATCATGGCTTGAATTCTTTGCTTTCTTAATCTGTTGGGCTTTTTCCTTCCAAGCTGTGGGAGCTGAGGTGCTCCAAATCTTAGTCCGCTAGGTTCTAGTCCACTAGATAGTGAGAAGGTATGAGCCCGTCAGCTCAGAAATCTTTTTTTCCTACTGGTTGCTAGTATTCCCATTTGTCAGGGGAACAAAAGTGTCAGAATATTGGTCGTTGACCTGCCTTTCTAGTGGTAATCTTGAGGAAGATGGTTTATTTTAAAAAAGAATCTAATAAATGTATTGTTTCCTAAATATCTGAATAAGTTGCACTTTTTTTGTATGAGAAAATGAGAAAAAGATAACATGAAAGTCACTGAGCAGTCTAAAACAATGACAAAAGAATGGAGAAAAATGTGTTTGATTACAGGCCTTACAAAGAGGAACTGGCAGATTTTTAACTGATAATAATGAGGTTGTAGCTGAGAGAAAGGTTTGTGGTTTAGAAATATATTTACATTTTTGTTTAGTTAGCTGGCAGTGTGTATCACTAATTTATGTAATTGATGTGCTGATTTAGGATATAGAAAAGTTTGTCAGCCCTTCAAAATATGTTATCCTTGTATCCTGCTAAGTTTTTCTGTAAGATTGGGGGGAAGGCACAGACAAAGCAACCTGTGCAGAAAATTACAGTTTTTTGTGCAAAAAAATTTATCCAGTTTTTTGGATAAATTTCTACTGGTTTCATAGACATTGAGTGTGGGACAAATAGAGACAAGAAAGCTTTTATGTCAAAACTAAGGTGATTAAATAGTTACAGATTCTTTTCTAATACTGTTGCTTCTTATGGACTGCACAGTGCTCTGTTTTACCAGCAAATAGGTCTTAATCTCCTTTCAATAATTTTCAGAGGTGCAAATGTAACTTTTTATATATATTTTGCCTCCAGGTTATTATTGTAATGGGTTGCTATTCAGTATGGGACAGGGAACCTCAGTGAAAATACTCTTTTTGTAATAGTTTCTTAACAAAATGAGTATTTTGAAAGTGAATTTTTTTGTTAATAATGTGGAAAGACCTGTTATGGTTTGGCATGGTTTTATGATGAAGTATTTTTTTGTACCTCTAGTAATGGAAATAGTTGCCTTCCTCTTCATAGTACGCTGTTATCTTAAGATACTGGACAATACTGCACAGAGATGTTACTTCAATATGTCACCAAACTGGATAGCTCTTATTCTGTTGAAGGTGAGGCAGTAATGGTCAAGTAAAGAAAGGTCTTTGCCTCTGGAGTATTTTGTTAAATAAAACATGACAGGAAAACCTCCCACCTTGAGTCACTTTTCTATTGTGAGATTAATATTTATTTGAAATATTATTAATCTCTGTGGGGTGAATAGGGGAGCTGAAGTCTCATTAGATGTATGGAACCAAACCTATTACTGTGTCCCAAACCTATTACTTGTTATTTTTGCAAGTAATTTTAAGCTAATATTAATGGGTTTGTTTCTTTTGGATTTTTTGAAACGTTTCTTCTTGGAAAATGTGCTTAGTGCTTTCTAACCTTTTCGACACATTTTGGAGATACTCTCCAGAAGTCTTACCAACTCTGTGGTGAATAAGAAGGGTTATATCTTGCACATTGATTTAAGTCCTCCTTTTGGTTTTGTTTTTATTAGGTTTTTGTTGGGTTTTTTTTAATATGAAACAGGGGTATTTATATTTGGAAAGATTTCTGATCCTTATCCTGTCACTGCAGAACAGTTTCTTAGCTTCCACATTCATAACTCATTTAAGACTATAATTTAGGTTAAACTGGACATTAAAAGCGAGGGGATGTGTTAAAACGTATTTGCAAATCAGCAATAAATACAGTAAATACAAGAGCCAAAAAATACTCTCACTGTCAAAGAGGATAACTTTCAGACTTCATAAACCTTTGGTTGATTATATGATTAAGGTATCTAAGGGAAAAAATGCCTTACGTTTTTTGTTACGTTTACTATTTTAATATTAGAATACTGTGGTTTACACAGCCAGTAGTATGGTAGCTAGCTGGACAGAAAGGATCTTTAACCAAATTTGCATTTTTTTCCCCCTCTATTTTCAATCCACTTTTTTGTTCATTTTGTGTGTGTGTGTGTGTTCGTATGTTTAACAAACAATAGAGTCTTAAGAAGAACTTCTAATTAACCTTACTTTAACTTTTTCATGGGGCATTATGGAAACAAATCTATGGGTTGTTCTGGTGCTCCCTCTATTGAACGCATTAGTAGAAAATCATGCTGCAGTTAAAATGTGCATTTGCTTTTGGTTTTTCCTGTGCTCAGCTTTTTAAAACAGTTTTGCCACTGGTCAGAGATGAACACAACTTTTGAAAATAACTGCCTCAGCTTTATTTTTTGATGTTGAAAGGAGTCACTTCTAGGCTAAGAGGTGTGTGTTTGAGTAAGGTAACTTGCTGCTGCTCACTGGATAGTGGGTCTGATGTAGCTACTGGAATTATTATTGTTCCTCTCGAGAGTCTCCCTTTTTTTGCAACTGGAAAGTCTTCAGCACTTCGTTAGTGTTTGTATACAAGAAATCATTTTATCTCCTTCTGTACATATGTGAAAAATCTTTTTCTGACCAGGGACATAATTTTCCTACTGAGAATGGCTTCTTGAACTCAGTGGTTTTGTTTGTTCATTTTCTGTTTGTTCGGAAATTTTGTTAATTTTGGTTTTGGTTTTTAAGCCTCTGAAATATATATATGTATGTGTTAGATGCATCCTGTATTCCAAGGTGCCTTTCATTTCACATGTCTCCTTGCTAGGGCCTGAGGTTGGTTTTTTGGAGGGACCTCCTAGTTGTAGCTTTCAGTACTGTGTTCTTCATTGCACAGGAAATATTTCATGTCCTTCTATTTACACCCCTATGTTGAGCTGCACATTATCACTGACTGTCCCTATCTCTCCATCCCATCTTTGCTGGTTATTTATTCTCATTGCCATAGTAACAAGCAAAAGGCAGAAAACCATACATGTTTTAGGTGTGCTTTGACCTAAAAGATTTCCAAGCTAAAAGCATAACGTACAACTGGGTGAAGTGAAAGCGGAGGTTGGCAGGAAGTAAGAGTGAAATTGTCCTTTTTAATGTATATCAGAGGACAGAGGGATAGTAGCTACTTGGTAATCTGCTGGCATCATAGTTAAGTTGGGTCCTAAAGAAGAATTGGAGGAATGTACAGTTACTTAATTAGATAGAATGGTTTGGGTTGGAAGGGACCTTAAAGGTCATGTAGTTCCAATCCCCCTGCTGTTGGCAGGGACACTTTCCACTAGATCAGGTTACTGAAAGCCCCATCCAACTTATCCAGATTCTGGTTGGTTTGTTTTGTTTTACCCTGAACTACCTCATTTGTAGAGATGGAATTGGAAGAAAGTCTAAGTTTTAGTAAGAATTGCTCTAAGTAAGCAATTAAGGCTGGAATGAGACGGGAAGGCAGAGTTGAACTCACATTTTTCTCTTTGACATGCAAGTTCCTGATGGAAAATTAAAACCAGCTATTCAGTTTAGTAAGATTATACTTGCTTTAGATATTTATATCTCAAAAATAAATAATATAGGACAAAACAGGGCATTTTTCTTGATAGTTTCTGACCTGTGGGAGAGTTGATTGTCCATAGGCAAAAAGGTGATGATTTCATATTGGTCACTACTGCTTTTAAAAGTGAGTCTCTTTTTCAAAACAGATTTTTTTTCTTTTTAAATAATCTCATTTGCTCTTGAAATGGAGTTGCACACAATCCTGATTGTTTTCCTGTATTTGCAGTATTGTTTTCCTCGTGTATCAGCTCCTAATACAGTCCTTACTGTATCTGAATGCTAATAATGTGCAGACAACCCTACAGAACTAATATTGAGGAACTATGATACAATTTTAGTGTGCAGTGTAGTGGATTTATTAACCCAACTTGAAGTGGGCTACTGTTGGGTCTCTAGCTGATGGGTCAGATGGATGCACAGCAAGAAAAAGGGGGCTTAGAACAAATCTGCAGGAGCAATGCCAAAATTCTGTTTGCTTAAAATAAGCGATTTGAAAAATAATTATGGAGGAGGGAGGCAGGGGGAAGGCCGTTCATTACTCAGAAATACATCCCTAGGGCCTTGTCCATGCTCAAATTTTAGTTGCCAGGATAGCTAGTGAGAATCTACATTGTGTTTAATGTAGCTAAAACCCCAACATAAGAGCAGAATAATGCATTTTATATGTGCTATTTCAGACTGATTAACATGGTCTCCCATTCTACCTTGATTGTTTTGATTTAGCATTTTCTCAAGAACAGATGTTGAGGTTGGATAAAGCTGACCTCCTTGTCTTCAAGAGGCATATGGGTCTGAGAGAGAAGAAACATTGCTTAGCCATGTCCTGATCTTTTGTGTTTTGTGGTCTTAGCTGTAGAGGTTATAATGGGGCAGGAAGACATGCTGGTGTATTTCTAAGCTTCATTGATAAGAATGCTGCTAACAGCAATCAAGTTTCAGAACAAACGTGGCTTTGGATTACTGTTTGGCATAGCTCAATTGCACACTGAGCTTCTTGAGTCTAACTATATCTGGAGGTGAATGGAGCTTCTTCCTTGAGTTCTATTGGAATTTGTGAATGTGGCCACTTCCCAGCTTAAGTAATGTGTTTTCTCCTGGGCCCAGTCAATGTCACAAAATCAGTTGTCACCCTCGACTGATTGCACAGATATTCATAGTAGGCTTGTTCTTCTGTCTTGCATGCTTTATTGAGCAGCTCTTACAATGTCAACAGGGTTAGCATTTGTTTCTGAACAGAGCAGCTAATATCTCTGAGCTGACTTTTCACACTGCATCTCAAGCACTTCTTACTCCATCCGTTCCGCCATTGCTCTATTTCCAAGGTTATCTTGACAGCTATAACATCCAGATACCCTAGACTGTAATGAATAAAGCCACAGGGAAAAAATAAGCAAGTAAAAAAGAAAGCAGACTTCTGTGTGTGCCAGGTGAACTTGGCTGAATTTGGCCAGTGCGCTTGGCAGAGAGTAGGATTCATTCTTCTGCAATATAGATCTCTTTGGGGGATGGCTGGGTTTGAACCGTGGAGTATACCTAGATCCTCCTAAAGTCCATTGACACCGGTGCCCATCATGTTTGGCAGTTATAAGAAGATACCACATGAACCCAAGAGCATCTAGTAATAAAAGTTTGTATTTAGGGTAATTACCTTGCAAGTTAAAAGGGGAGAGGCCTCAATTCAGAAAGCTCTTAATCACACACTTAAAATCACTGAAGTCAGTGGAATGTATTTGTGGGTCAAAATGCGTAAGACCCCAGCTGAGCAAAGCTCTTCTAATCTGAATTGGGGGATTGTTCTATAGAGACTAACGGTGAAGTACCAGGCTCTTTACTTTAATTGTTAGAGGAAAGAGTCAATTAACCTGAGGAAAAAGTTCTTCAACAAGCCCTTGGGTAACTGCTGGTTTGATTACTGACTCTTGTGGCCTTTCCATGACTGCACATGCCATGCCTATTTGACTGCTAATTCTAACTATAAGCAGGGTAAGATTTAAGAATGTTTTCTGACATGGGGTGAAAGAGCAACAACTTCTGCATTAGCAGATTGCTAGCTGTAAAGGGGCAGTGAGTGGTAACTGGAAGTTATGTGTGCAAATGACAGTTTAACCTGAGCCTTATTCTCAGGTGTTTCTTCTCATTTTACAAATGCATCCCTCCAGGCTGGTGGACAGACCTGACAAGTTCAGCAGTGATCAACATCTACCACCTTTACTAGAATTCTAGGATTCTTGTCTGTCAGCTGTTGGCACAGCACTTTGTGCTGCTATATATGATTTCTTTGTCATAAATTCAGGACAAGGTGGAAATATCTGAGATATTTTGCCTGATTTGGAGTGGGCAGGCAACAGTGGTGGAAAAATCAGGGAAAATACCTGTGCTTTTAACAATGTCTCTTCTGTGGCTTTGAAAGTCCAAGAATTTCTCAGCCAGAGAATGTATTTCCTCTCTCTTTTTATAAGCTACTTCTTTCTTTTGCCTTATTAATTGTGGAACTGCTCCTGCTTCTATTTCATGCCAGATGCAAAAATCGGTGACCTGACTTTCCTAGGTACAATGTTGTAAATCTGAATAACCAGGTGAGTAGATTTCTCTAGTGTAAGATCATGCCCCTATGTCTGATCCTTTGAGATATGGGGTAGTTCCTGCTTGTGTTGAAATCACTGTGTGGAGGGTGTTGGGTACTTCATAAGGAACTCCAAACTCTGTAGGACTGGGATTCATCTTACAACTCAAGTGTTTCAGTCTGGTTTTGGAGACCTCACCTCTCTATGTCTTCTCTTCCGTTCATGGTGTTCAAAAGTCTGTTGCTATGGAAATACCACCTGAAGGTGTGTTTTGCCCGAAGAACCTGCAATGAAGCAGTTATATTACCAATGGCAATGTACCCCGGAGTTGAGTAAAATAACAGAGGCCACCAAGTTTTTCTTGTTTGTGTGATGAAATGTTGTCAAATTAAGTGATTTGTTGGCGCCTTCCTTTAACTTCTGTACAGCAGTAAGCTTAGAGGAAAAGAAGATTGCATTATTTTTTAAAAGCTTTATTTGTGACCTGGACTTGTTGCCTCTGACCCTCTTGGGCTTAAATAGTTAAATTATATTAATGTCCAGTTTGTTTCACTGTAGGTAACACATCAACTGAATACTCTTGTGCATAATCTACTGTATCTTTCCTCTGTTCTGTGTCAATGTATTATGTGTATTTGGATTACAGTTCTTTTTGTATTAAATTATTTTATGTTATAGAACAATATTTAAGTGAAGCAAAGAGCTAATGAAAGTTGTTGACGTTTTGGGATTTCTTTTCTCTTTGCTCTTTTTTTGGATGTACTGTAAATTGTAAACCAAGGATGCCAAGCAGGCTTGGTTCAATGGCTAAAATTATTGTATTACAGTGTAATGCTGATCTAGGCCTTGTCTCAACACTAGAGCACACAGACTTGAATAAAACTGTTATAAAAGTGATTGTCTTTAGGCCTTGAGTTCTTGGGTTTGTGCTCCAAATAATTTCAAGCAAATGTTTAAAATAACAGTGGCATTACCTTGCTCTGAGGATTTCAGAATTTTACCCAGTGCAACAAGAAGTTTATTTTTCTTTACTAGGTATCTCGGTCCTGATCAGCTGTTCCAGATCTGGGCCCTCCATAGGGCTTTTGAAATGTTTTTGCAAGACCTCAGACAGTTTAGTACAGGTCTTGCCACACAGTACCTCTCTGCTAAGTCCCTTCTGGCTTTTCTCTGAAACAAGGAATTAATTGCATACCATTTTTATTAAGGCTAATAAAAATTTCCTTTTCTGTTAGCTTGAGATTTTTTTGCTCTTTATTTAGTATCCCGGCTAGAATATGATTCTAAATGCCTGGATCTGAAGCTTATGCAGAAACACATTTTGTGCATGATGACATTTAACAGATGGTTTCGATTCACTTGTGATGCTGTGCCTTTGTCTCTGCCACATCATTCAGCGAGACACAGTTACGTGAACAAGGATCTTTCCAAGCTGTTTTCATCTGCTGTGGGTGTGAAAGCCAGAACAACATGGTTTTGATTCCTAGGTCATGTGTTTGAATCCTGGGTTATACTTTTGCTCTTCTCTGCCACAAAGCCATCATTTCACATTTCTCTGCGTTAAGAAATGTAGTTGTATTGATGAAGGACTATGCACTACAAGAACTTACATTTCATAATTTCTTTGAAAAAAGAGTTTTTTCTAATGCAGGTACATGCAAGAAATCCTTCACCCTTCCAACAGATATGGAGGCTGAATAACGCATAGGCAGGCTGCCTTTAGTAATGTATTCCATTCAAAGTGCTGTAGTGCTGCGTTTTGTGATAACTGGGAGGAGAGTGAACAGGCAGTCAATTGGGTCTCTTGGAAATAATAGCATGCAAGATGAATTGCTTTTTCACTTGTTTTAACAAAAGGTGTTTTACAGTGTTTTGTCTTTCAAACTATTTTTCCACTCCTCCCCAAATCCTGACTGTCTTAAACAAATATTTCTACCTCATAATACTCTGCAGAGCAGCACTGTGTCCTAGAAGAATCATATTTTCTAGCTGAATTTACTTGTCACAATGACAAGGTTACCCTAATGTTCAAGCTGGCCTCCTCAGCAACAGAAATCTACATGCATCATGGCAGATCAATTTCTGCCAGCAACTGCAGCCTCTGCAGAATGTGGCAGGACGACAAAGCACTGGGGCAGAAGAGAAAAATAAAATAGCAGTTTTCTAAGGAGGGGAATCTAACCACTTCTAGCAGAAAAGGAGCATCTTAAATGAAAGCTGGCACAGTCAGCATGGATGCAGAATAAACACACCAGCAGATGCTTCATGCTGAGCAACTTTAGTTTTTCAGTGGTTGATGTGTAGGCAAGGGTTGGGTGTACAAGTTCTACAGTGCAAATCGTGTGTGGCCTTTGGCTATGAATGCGCTCCAGTGAAGAAATCACCATATATTACATTATGTTCCTCAGATGGTACAGGCTGCAATAGTAAATGCAAGTGGTGCTCTGAAGGTCCATAGCAAACCTTGGTAAAACTTCTAGTAGCCTTCCAAGGCTATGCAGATTAAGGGAAAAGAGGGCAGGCTTACCTATATCATGCGCCTCATATGATTTGATTAATTAATTGGCCATTTCCAGTGAAATTTTGACATTCTTGGTCCTGACATGGAAGGAAATGAAGAAAGTGTCTTACTAAAGCTAGGCTTAACAAAAACTTAATTAAATGTAACATCAAAAGTTTGTAGGCATATTGCTATCAGGCTCAAGTAGGCTAAGCTTTAGATCTGGAGTGAACACAACAATAACAAACGTCAGAGTATCTTAACAAGGATTAAGAAGCTTTGTCTTCATGCTTGGGCACAATGGACACTGCTGTTTGCTTTGGCAGGGAAAGGAAATAATTGTGACTAAGGATGAACAGAGCTCTGGGGTTTTCAAGTAGACTTCAACATGCTTGTGGCTCTTTGCTACTTCATCTGAAATCTTATTAAATGGCATGTGATTTCCTTTCTGTTAAGTCCTCATTAATTTAACAATGAACAAATCTGAGTGGAATGAAAAGTGGCAGGATCAACTGATAGCACTCCAACACAAAGTAGAACAGAACTATAATCGCTTTACTAAATATAACCAAAGTCTGTACACTTCCTGCCTGCAAAATTTGCTCTGAAATTTATTCTGTTCTCCCCAAATTATGCTCTAGTATCTTAACTTTATAACAAATCAGAGGTTTGACTATTAAAAAAAAAAAAGCATGAATGGGGTTACCTGTCACAGACTGCAGCCAGTATTGAAAGAACCAGCTCTCATGGATGTGAACATCCTATACCATCATGTTCTCCAATGGGGCCCTGAGACAGTGGTTGGAGAACTGCTTGTTGTACGAAGAGCTGACTATTTTTGCATCAGTCTGGCATTTTTGCTCCTGGTGATCTTCCTGCAATTGCATCTGGTTATTTAGATACCCCCAGGTCTTGCAGGCCTTAGTTGGAGGTAAAAAGGATCTTCTAAGCTGGTGAATTCTAAAGGAGAATTTCTTCTTGATAATGATTTGTGACTGGAGCTGCTCTGTAAGGAAGATGAACTGGAGCAAAGGGTGGCAGTAGGACAGTGGCCTCACAGATACAGTCCCAGGGTACCTGAGCAAGGTGAGCAAAGCAGGTCAAGTGACAGTAACGGGGACCAGTCACAGTCCAGTGATCATCAGCAGTCTGTAGGGATAAGACAGATCCAAGGTCAAGTTAGGAAGGCAGAAAGGGGCCTGGGTGAGCAAGGTACTGGGCAGGCACAGTCATAATTTAGCTGAGGCAAAGATCTGGGCCAGAAAATGTGGCTACTTGGTGATGGGAGGAGACTGTGATGAGGTTTGTCATAGCTCCTGTCCCAGCCACAGCCCCACTGCTGTATCTGAGCTGACCATGAGCCCAAGCAGCCAAACTGTAGAAGCAGCTGTTGTTACAGAGGCTCTTGGATACTCAGTAAGTAATACTCACTATTCAATGACAAAATCCATTTATTATCTTAGTCTAGTTCTGCAGTTCAGCATTGTGATCAAGTGCAGTTAAAGGATGAGAGGAGGGCCCAGGACATTTCACCACCACTGGGGAACTTCAGAACTTCAGCTTTTACTGGGTCTGGTGGAAGAAGCAGGTCCTGCAAACTCAGTGCTTAATATCCTCAGTTCAAACAACTGAGATTCTCTGCTGGCTTTCTCCTCCTCCATGCAATCTTCACTCTTTATAATCCACTCTCCTTTTCTGCAATCACATAGCTGTCTCTGGAGCAATCTGTCAAAACTAAGTTTGCCAACTGGTTTCTCACCTGCATGCAATTCTGACATTAAGACCACACTTCTTGCCTCGACTTTTGTCATCTCTTCTGGGTTAGCCTGAAGTATTTTTCCTGTTGCAGATCATGTGCATGGTAGGACAGACACTTTTTTCCTTACCAGTTATACATACACGTTTCAGCAGTACTATTTCAAGCAATGTCCATCACTGTCCTCCTGCCTAAAAATATGGGTAAGAAATCAGTATTATCAGTTATGAATTCTGAAATGGCATCACAGCCATTTAGTTTTTGGGGTTCCTTAACTTAAGACAGCTATCAGAAAAACAGATGTCTAAGACTCAATCACAAATTCTTTCCCATCCAACTAAAGATGGAAGAGATGTTTTAAAAAGTGTTGTCAGACAGTGCACAACTGAAAATGTCTGGTGGAGTGTAGGAATTTGCTGTAATAACCTCCTACTTAAGCAAGTCCTTTCTGGACTTGAATCTACACAGTCTTGAAGCTGTAAGTGCTACCTATTATCTCTGAGGAACAATAGGCCTTTTGGGACTAGGGAGGGCCAAGCAGAAGGTTCCATGAGAGCCTTTGAGGAAGAATAATGTTAAGCATTACATAAGCAACTCCTAAGGATGCTGGAAATGGCTTTCCTTTTCTCATCTAAACCATGCAGTGGATGAGTAAGTTAGCAAGTTTGCACACAAGCTAGGAACAGAGCTTTGGGACCATGTGGCTAAAGGAACCTGGTAGCCTGAGCAGCTCTGTGCAACTCCTGTTTTGTGTCATACCACAAAAGATTCCCTGTAGTGTTCGTCAGCCTGGGAATCCGTCTAGCTCTCAGCCTAGAGCGCCTGCTCGAAAGCTCAAGGTGCTGCTGCTAGCGGCTAGCCTGGGCTGTCCGCTTGCTGACACCTCTGCAGACGCGCAGAGGGGAGCACGGCCGCTGGTGAGCAGCTAGCACGGCGCGGCGTGAACAGGAAGGAGGTGAAAAGCTGCGGGAAGGGTTTCTCCCCCAGGCCATGCAGCCATGCACCGGAGAGGGGAGACTGCTCCGGGCACCCGGGAGTGCGGAGCGACGGAGGAATGCACGGCACGCAGTCTGCGGTCTTCCAGGGAATTTATTGAGGGTCTTCGGGTGAGGGTCCAGGGACGGCGAAGAGGAACGAGGAACAGACGAGGGCCGAGAAGTCCGGAGCCTGCGAGCCCCGGTCGGCTGGTTACAGGGTATTATAAGGGGAGGGAAAAGGGGAGCGGCCAGGAAAGTCCGAGGGAATAAGGACAGGGGTACAAACCAATAGTCTTGCAATGGGGGAGGATACAAAATTTAAAAGAACCAATGACATACAGAATTCAGGACAACAAAGGAGAAGCTTCTGGACTATAACCCATATATGAAAAGGGGGTGGGGGAGTGTGCAGGACCAATAATCTTCAGATCTGGTGCGTGTTTAATTCTTCAGCCACAGGGGCTCACTGTTGGTCTTAAAAAGTTTCTGTGACTTAACATTCCAAGCTGCCATTGCCTCCTACGGTTGGTCCCTTAGCCATTGAAACTCATAGCCACAGGCTGCTACAATTGTTCTCGGGCTGTATGGCACCTCGAGGTTGCCTTGTTTTGATGCAGTACTTAGGACCTTGGGCTACATCTCAGACAATCAGTCTTTACTTTGTGTCAAACCCTTTGTAAACTTTCTCTCCTCCAAAGGTTTTGGTGTGCATTGGGATGTTGCCTCTACATAATTCTGTAATGCCAGCTGAGAGGAATTGCTACTAAGTAGTATCCCCATCAGCCTCTCTCTTGTGACTGAAGCACTATGTCAACCATTACTCTAAGTGCCACGGACCTAATCCTATGACTCAGCCAGCCATTTTATTTGCCAAGGGGTCTGCTTCAGCTTGCTGGTATTGACTGCTCTGATCTGCCATAGGAAAGCAGACTGAAGCTGGGAGACTGTAGAGCTGGCTAAGCACTTGGATTAATCTTCCCAATGTGTTTCCTGTATGGCTCATTGCACTCCTTCTTTAACCACTTCCAGAATGGGGATATTTATCATATACATCTCCATAGGCTGCAGTGCACCATATAAAATATTTTTTTAATTTACTCTGTGTGTTGGAGTAAATGTGATTTAGATTACACAAGGTTCTCACCTTTTTCAGTTTTGTTTTGTTTAAGGCAAACATTTGCCAAATTGACTAGGATGATAGTTGAGTGTTTTCTTGCTGGTTATTTAAAACAGAAGCTATTTGGGTTCGTGTCCTGGCATGACTGTGCATATGGGGAGGCAGACCTCTCTGCTGACAGCTGGGAAGGTTGTGTAGGTACTACCTGCATCTACCCTTATACCCAGGTGCCTGGTGGACATGTCTAAGCTTTTCAGTTCTGGCAGGGGAGCAGAAAAGCAGCAGGACTTGTCCAGAAATGTCCGGTAACTTTGGAGCAGAGCCCTTATCTTAATCACCCTTCTCTAGCCAGAGGTGAGGCAGAAGTGCAGAAGTGCACAAATTCTTGACATTCTGCTCTGTGTCAGTCTGACACCAGTCTCCTGGCCCTCAGAGACCTCATTTATCCTCATTTATAGTTGGGTCCCTACCTTTGCCTTTTAATACAGCTCATTGGCTGTTGCATGTATTTGTTCAGTGATAGGCACAAACAAGGTCTGTGCACATCTAGGTCCTGGCATCAGGCTAGAGTTTGAGGGACACATAAATTCAGAGTTAAAAGGACAGACAAAATACATGGGTTTGAACATGTGAGGTGTGCAATATCCTTCACCAGCTATGCTAAAGCGTGGATTAGTTTTATCCTCATGACATGCTGAGAAAAGTCAACACTTGATCTCCCTGAAAGCCACCATATGGCCTGGCTAGTTTTCTTCCTTTCTAGAAGGAAGGGTTTTGGCAAACACAGTGCTGCTGCAGCTGGGAACAGTGCTTAAAATAACACCAAGGCTCCAGCTCACATTGGTAGCCTTTGGCAGCTGCACTGTGGCTTGCCAGGAAGAAACTGTTTGCATCCTCAAACTGCAGGGGATGTTCCTACTGGTGCAGAAATATTATTCATTGCTAAATGCTTTGTGCTGTGACAGGCTGGGAAGGAGGTGGATTTACCGTGAAAAGGCAACCCAGGGTATAGACAGCAAGTTTGTGCTGCTGTGAGGCTGGATGACTCAGGATGCGATGGTCTGTGTGCTGCTTAAGAACTTGAAGGACAAAATTTGCTGCCAGTGACTTTCAGCACTTTAATGCCCGAAAAAGTTTGCCACATCTGCATCTCAGTGTTATGCTGTGACAGGCCAAAAATAAAAGTTTCTTGTATTGCATGAGTGTTGGACAACATGGCAGAGAAGCCTTGCTCAGAGAGGTCATTGGGTTTGATTTTCTTCACATCCTGTGATAGCCAAAAGCCACGCAGTCCTATGCTGTAGAAAAGTAGATTGCAGGTTTCTTGCATGATTACTAGGTATATTATCATCAGCAGTGGTGATGTGGCACACTTTGTGCCAGTTCAGAGCAGATGAAGAGAAGTGGGAAGAGCCACACTAGCATATGAAAAGTCACAAGGGTCCCCACAGCTGTCACAACTCTCTTTCCATTCAACACCTCTTGTCACTCATCTGAGACAGCTGGCAAAAGAGCAGGGCTGTTCCCAGGGTGTGAGGCCAGGCAGCTCTCAGGGGATGTGGTCAGGACAATGATCATCACTTTGGACGCTGTGCAGTAGCGGTTCAGGTTTTTCAAAGGGCCACACAGCTCCATCCGGGCAGATAAGGGCTGGGAATGGGAGTGAGGCTTAAACATGCCTGTGTCCCTGATGTCTCTGGCTGATAGAGAGACTTGCTGATTGTTTTCCTGTCAGGATCCACATGCCTCTTTGGCAGCCGAAAGATAAAAAGGCTTCTGTGGATAGAAAGGAAAACGTCCAGAGCTCCCATCTGGGTTCTGCAGCCTGAACCACACTGGAGGAGGGCCCTGCAGAGAAGAGATGATGCTATAAAGGATCTGTGGAATGGATTAGCTGAGCTCTGGCAGGCTGGGTGGGGAGCTGTGGGTCTGTGGGAAGCAGGTGTGTGCTATGTTCCTGCACCTTGCTGCCCTTGCCTCGTCCAGCACGCTGCTTGTGCGCAAACCGCATTTCACCGAGGGCTTGAATTTTACAGCAGGCATTCTGTGGCTTGACAGCATGCAGATTGTGCCTTTAAAAGTTGCAAAATGACAGATTTCTCAGGAGCCCCTGGGCTTTCGGTGTGTTTTGCCAAGCAGCCTTATGTGTAAGTCAGGAGCGAGTTGTCAGACATAAGGATGCCTGCACATCCAAGTCTGCTGACTGAGCTCCATGGAAGCCTATCTCCTGTTGCTAACTCTGGGAGGAATGACCCCTATATATCCTTCCTCTCCTCCTGCTGCTATTCTGTCTCCCAATTCCCACCTGACCCTCTTGGATGTGTTTCCAGGGCCTCATCTGCCAGCACTCAGTTTTGCAGCTTATATAGCTGTGCCTTTTCAGTATTTTCGAGTGGATGGGATACTAATTGATGTAGAGCTCATCTATTTCCAGCTGAGCTGACTTTTTGCATTTTTAGGCACCAATCAAAGGCTAATAACAAGGTTCCAAATAATAACCAAGGTGAGTGTATGACCATCACAGAACTGGACTTAGCTCTTGCAGCTGCTTGCATCAAGGCTCACCAATCTTTTGTCATTTTTGTCCCAGGTACAGGCTAAGGCTTGTGCTGATTTTATCTGGCAGTTAACATCATGATTGAAGTGCAAATTATGTGCTTCCATAATTTGTCTAGATTCAAGGAGAGAGACAGATAAGTAAAGATCACTGAAATAAGTTGCATTTCTCCAAGGAAAGGAACTGCATGTATACATCAGCACAAGGTCAGAGCCTCTGACTCTGCAAGGCCGTGCAGCACGTCTTTGCTCCTGTTCTTGGGTGCAGGAGCTTGTGGAAGCAAAGCAAAGCCACATACTGAAGGATGAGAGGTAACTGGTATGCTGCAGGCAGGACAGCTGAGAGGCAGCAGTAAGGAAATGAAACCACAGCGGTGGATGGCTCTGACCTTCTTTCTGGCTGCATGGCCTGAGGATCAGCAGCACTTGGCAGCTACACGGACTAATTGTGGGGCAGGAATTTCTACATGCTTGTTTCCTTTCCTTTGAGCACATTATGGGGGAAATGATCATCACCTCGCTATCTTTGCTGTTAAAATTGCTTTCCTAACATCCACTACAGATGTCTCTGGCTGCAATTTAAATGAGTGCACATAACAGCCAAAAAGGAGGGAAAACTTACAAGAATAAAGAGTTGAGGATGGAGAGTGGGAGAAGGAAATGGGTAGAATTGCCAATTTAGATTTTGAAAGTGGTGTGATTAAGTGGCACAGGAAGTGCCGATCAACTTTTTTGTGAGTGCACTTAGTACCTTAAATCCACGATCTTTGAAAACATTGTTTAGTATTCCAAGCAAGCCTCTTGCATGGATCGTTCAACAGTTTAAAAACTGAGGCAAAAGGAGGTTAAAAAATCTTTCCAGTTTATAAACTTTAAGCAGAACTGAAAGTAGATCCTGGGAGTCTTGCCTCTCAATTCCATTCTCTACCCACAGCTCTCTTCTTTGGTTTTCTGCAAGTGTTTTTCACTGGAGGTATACATTAGCTTAGTCTCTTGGACAATTGCATTCAGCCGTTAGCAAGGATAATAATATTAAAACAAAATGGCTGGATGTCTCTTGAGGTCTACAGGGAAGCACAAGATGCTCCAATAAGCAGCACTAACAGGAAAGAAATAAATGCTATAGCTAGGTACTGAGTAATGTAGCACAAGAATTAGCCATTTAATGGCCCATTAAGAAGAAAAATGACATGCAGAAGTTGAGGCTATTTTTTTCAGTTTGGTAACTGTTTCCTAAGAAAATGTTGCATTCTACCCAGAGGATCCTACCTTTCCACAAACATTTTGTTGTGAGTTTTGGAGGCTTTAGCTAATACAGGAAGGTTAGTGGTGTGTGAGTGCAGAAGGATAAAGCATTTCTCATGATCAAAACATAAAACATATGGGGAATGTCAGCATCCCTCAGTAGTGGTGAATGTTACACAAAGCATCTCTCAACAGCAGTGCTGAGCCCACACAGTTCGAGCCATGGGTCCCCTTCTGCACAGCACCAGAGATGATCCCTGAGCTGTTTGCTGTCTCCTGACCTGCTGGGGATTGCAGGCTTTCCCAGCCCTTTAGAAATATGCATTAGCCTTCCTGAGTCCCCCAGACGCAGGGATGCAGCCATGTCCTGACAATCAGTGGCAGATAGCGGTTATCTGCCATGCAGTCTAAGGGGCAGGACAAGTGACCCACCCTTAACATCAGTAAATCCTGAGGGCAACCAAATTATTTTGGAATCAGAGTACTTGGGGTCTTTGCTGCTTCTAGTTTTCACTGTATATGCTAATACTTTTTAATCTCTGTTCCCATTCTGGTCATATAAAACCAATCAAATCTTAATGCCAGAGTCTCTTCTTCCCATTTTACTCCCATTTCAAGGGGACAATCCTGAGCTTACAGAAGAAGCCTCTTGGTTTGAAAGGTGTCTGCCAAGGAAAGCAGGAACCTCCCTTGGAATAGAAAATGTGACCCCCTTCCCTCCAAATTATTATAACTTTGAAATTACGGGGATTTCGGCAAAGATATGGTAAAAGGAATAAGAATTTTTTACTAGTACATAAACCAAGTTGAACAAACAACGACGACGGCAGCAACCACAAACCAAACCAGGAGCCCAGCCGAGCCTCCTCCCGGCTGCCAGGCCCCTCCCCTCCGGTGCAGTTCCGGGCACAGCCGGCAGGGGCGCTGTGGGCTCCCGGCGGGGCAGGGCAGGGCGATGATCCCCCGCGCCGGCAGGGGGCGCTGTGGCGCGGGTTCAGCCGTGTCTCCCTCACGCGGCGATGGCGGGCGGGCTGCGGGCGGGAGGGGCTGCGCAGGAACCGCGGGGCGGCGGCTGGAAAGGCAGCGCCAGGCACACTCCGGGAGGGGCAAACTAAAGGTAGCGGAAACTCCAGGGCAGTGGCCGAAGCTGCGGGGTGTCGAGTGGACACGGGGTTGTGGGTTAGAGTGTAGCTAAAAAAGCGCGAGGCGGCGGCAGAAAAGAGCGGGTCTGGACAGCGGCAGCCAGGTTTCTGCAAGCAGCCCAGAGATGCTCCCTTGGGGAGGAGGGGGGAGGGCGAGGTCCCGGGTTTTCCCCTGAGGCACCCCAATGGATGGTGAGGGTCTTTTTCAGAGATCGGGTGTTCAGTAAGGTCCCAGTTCACCGGCTGTTCTTGCGAGCAAAGGCGCACTCAGGGAAGAAGCAGTAAAAAGATGGAACTCTGCAGTGGCTGCAAATTCTTCCCACAGCAACTGCAGACTGGCCGTCTCTCCCTCCAACGCTGAGAGCAAGAGAAAGCTAGGAGGGGGGCCCAGCCCCTCATTCCCCAACCAAAACCTCACGGTATCTCTGCCCTTCCCAAGAGAAAGCCCCTCAAGTAAGAGAGTAGCCAGCTGCATCCTTTCCCCAAACCTCGGCCACTTCTTTTGCCTTTCTCACGCACTGGTCATTTTATCTTAGGTAACAGATGGGACATAATTACCTGAGAGAAAGAAAAAAAAACCAAACCACAAAATCCCCCAAAAATGAGCAAACAACAACAACAACAAAAATCACAAAAACCAAAACCATGAAAACAAAAAAAAAGGAAAAATCATAACCTCCAACACCTCTACAGAAGTCAATATTGATACTTCTGCTTCAAAGATGTGGAGGCTGGGAGACAGGGGTTGGGAAGTTGCCATAGGATGTATAGGGAGAGAATATAGAAAATCTGACGTTTTTCTGGGGAAGAACTGTCATTTTCCCTTTCAATACCCTCCAGGAGGCCACCTGTATGCCTTTCATCCTCTTCCTACTACAGAGTGGCCTTCTGCTTGATGAGATCTTGACAAGCCTGGGCTCAAAGTGTTCTTTTTGGGGCAGCTACAACTCCATCAGTGTATACTACTATAACTTCTTACTGTAGCATGTTGCATGTGAGTGCTGATGTCCTGGGGTCAATGCTCAGAACTTCTTCTGAATAAGCAATACTTTTAATAAATTAGATATAACTAATGTGATTGGATATTCTGGGAGGTAAGGGGCTATCTAGCTGGGTATCTCAAATATCTATTGCAAATACTGGCTAGACACATATTTCAATTGAGAATATCTTCCTTCCTGAGGATTTAATGTGGCTGTAATCAGACCTGCATAAAGGACAAAGCTGGGCAACACCAGCATTTCAGGGAGGACGGAAAGTATGAATATATGAAATCTATGAGATGCAGAAAAGGTAAGGAATCAATAACATGAGGTTTGTTGAAACAAAGTGTGATTGAATGTTTTGACTCATTGCAGTATTTACCACTTGCAATACCTTGTCCCAGATACAGGCCATGATCTGGAGTTATTCACAGGCATTTGAAAATACAGTCTCTATGAAAGATGCCATCCTAAATAAAGCTGTAGTGATTCAAAGAAAAGGAATAAGCTTTACAGACATGAAAAGGGCAAGGAAATGCTGGTTGAGAAGCAGAACCTCAGAAAAATATCTGAGGCTGGAAACAGAGTTGCCTGTGGATTAACATCAAATGCTAACATAAAAACAAAAATGGCAAAATAACTTTCAGTGAAAAAAGGAACAGAACTTTCCTCATAACTAAAGGAACAAAAGTCCTGGTGTTCTCTATACCCCTTAGGACCCAGCATAGCAGCTAAAGGATGTGAATGATACAGGAGACATGGACTGGAGTCCCAAGCTGTCATTGTATGTTACTGTCCTCCACTGAGGGGGAAATGAGTGAGGGGACAGGAGCCCAGGGAACTAAAAGTGCTTTTGCCTTTGTGCATGGTATATCTTGGAACTGCCCTTACCCTGGGAGCTTGTCTTTGATGCTCTTCTGTACATTTCACTCAGTGAAGTATCAGGTGTTCCTAACTTAGTGCTACTTCCTACTTAGTGCTGATTTCTAAACCTTAATCCCATTTAATGACCCTCTGATTGGCACTGTGGGCTGAATATATGAATACATCCTTCTCATACCCAGTCGTTTTGCTGTTCTAGCTCCAGTGGCAGATGGAAAGGAAAGGAAAGGAAAGGAAAGGAAAGGAAAGGAAAGGAAAGGAAAGGAAAGGAAAGGAAAGGAAAGGAAAGGGAAAGGGAAAGGAGAGGAAAGGGGAAGGGAAACGAGAGGAGAGGAAAGGAATTTCTGACCTCCCCCAAGATAGGTGTAACAGATAACATACTCTCCTGTATAGGTAAGAGAGAGGCCAGTCAAGACCTTTACACAACTCTAAATTCCTTCTCTCCTTATGGCCTTACCCTCTTACCTATGTGCCTTTGACAAAGATTATATCCTGGGTATCACTCCCATAAATAACCTCTTTGTACAAAAGAACAACAAAATGTAAAAGATTTGTCATGCCAGTCATATTGCCGTGGGGTAAGACTGAGGGCAGGATGGGAATAGCTGAGCTGAAGACTAGCCAAGGATGTGGTTCTCTGAGCTGGAGAGCAGGGGCCATGCAAGAGACCAGGAATCTAGTGGTGTCATGGGGTCATCTATGTAAAAAAAAAAAAAAAGATGCAGTTAATCTGCATGAGGGGAAGTCTGATGTAGAATTAAAATCGGTTTAAGTGAGGGAGAAAATAGCCAGGGAAAGGCTGGAATAGCTACACACTGAGCTTCAGAGGCTATTATTCATCAGTCTCCTTTGGCAAGTGGGATAAGGTTGAGGGAAATACACCCCTAAAGTGTGTGTGTGCCTTTGCATTCATGTCCTTTCTCACACATGCACCCAACTATGTGTGAGTTGGGGGAGATACCAAAACCCAGCTCAGAACAGCACATCCATTCTTTGTAGTTTCCAAGAGGGTATTACAGCTGGCATTGCAGCAGCCACTGGAGTACAACACAAAACAACTGTGGTGTGCTTCTCAGCATCATAAAAGCAGGAATTTAAAACCAAAACATCTCACTCCTATTGATATCAGCACTCCTACTAAGTTTTGATTATTATTGAATACAGTTCTAAAAAAAGCATTTTACTTGCACTGAATTGTCTGCAGTTCTAAGGAGTATCTGGGTTTAGGTTGTAAGACTTGATTTAGATTAAATGTGATGACAAATGAAAAAATAGAAGTGAAGCATTTAGCTGCTGTCTGGATCATACTGCAGTAGAATGCTTTCATAAGATGTCAGGTCCTCCTACAGCTAAAAAAGGTGCAGTGCAGAGAGGATACGATAGGAGCTAAGATGAATTCACCACATCTCCTTCGCTCCTGCTAAGTCAGTAGGGTTCAGGCTGAGCTCTGGAAATTAAAACTGCCATCTATTTTTGTGATCAATTGTGGATATTATACAGAGCATGAATCTAGGAAGGAGGTTACAAACCTGATAGAAAGCCCAAGATACGTTCCCTGTAAGAAATATTCCAGCAGTGGAAGGAGAGCTTGAAGGATTTTGCATTAGGAAGGAAAGGGCTCTGGCACTGTAGACAAAATATACAAGGGGCCCAAAACATTTCTGTATGAATGAGGGGTGCTCTGAGAAGGAACATGTCAGGCTTTCTGCCTTCGAGGTTGTGGGCTGCAGCATTTCAGTGAGCACAACCAAGCTATCATCATAACATATTCTTTTTATTGCAACAGATCACAAGATGGTTTTTCAGCAGACATTCAATTACTGCACAAAATAGATGGTTGAGCATAAAGGGAAGCATGTCTCTTTTTAGACAAAGCTACTCTTGCCTTGGAATTCCTGTAATCAGAAAATATATTTGTTGCAGCTGGCTACTCCTGCCTCTGCAGGCTTTTTGAATCTACATCAGACTTTCAAAGGTACAGGTTTCTTAAAGTGTCCCTGAGATACTGGACTCTAATGTCAGACTAAAGTATGCAACATATTGCAGCGCAGGTAAATAATAAATAGCACCTTTCCAATGCTGTCACCTTCTTAATAGGAACAAAAATAATGGTGCTCCTTTTCAGCTAAATTTAGCATCCATCAGTGACTGTGAGGTGAAATTCATTCGTTATTTAAGGAGTAACAATTTACACTCCCACTACCCCTTCCTCCTCGCCCTCTGCCTCCCCAGCTGTCACTGCCAGCCCGGCTCTCTGCCCTGGGAGCAGCCACCATCTTGGGGATATTTTCCAGCACCAGCACTGCCGCGGCAGAGCAGCACACCCTCTGCTGCTCTTGACACTTTGGCACAGGCTGTGCACTTGTCAGTCACTTTCAGGCTTCTCTTAAAATTTAGCAGTGGCTCTCCTTGCCATGCTGAAGCTGCATCTCATTCAGAGAGTCATGTCCCTGTGCTTTGAAGGCCATGCTGGGATTGCCTACCTGTGCAGTTCCAAGGGGATAGCCTGCTCACCTGCTAACCCATTTCTGCCCAGGAAGAAGAACCCTGTTTTGTATGGTTAGAAAATAAAAGAATTAACCCTTTCTTGGTTATTTGGTTTTGTGCACCTTCCTTTCCTCAAGTGTGTACTTGGGACACTGGGGATGTCCAAAACCTTCATGTCCCAAGCAACATTCCATTAACTTCACTACAGACCTGCCAGGGATATGGCAAACCCATGACTAAATGCAAGTGGGCATCAGGATGAGTAAGTACAATGACAGTGCTGAACAAGGCAGATCAATGTTGATCCAAGAAAGCAAGCCACCTGCAAGCTTCCTGTATTAAACAGTGAGGTTTTTTAAAAAAAAGTCTCCAAAGAGAAATACCTGAAAGAGAACTACTGCAAAATCTTTCCAGTGAGGGAAAATACAGAGGTTCTTGAATGCTGTCTTTTGTTTGTGGAATTCAGCAGTAGAAACTGGTGTAGAGTTTGCATGGAATTAGATTAGCTGTTTAAAGTATCTCCTGCAAGCCAAATCAAACCAGATTATTCATCATAGTTATCATAGTATATATATGAGTGTGTGTGTGTGTGTGTGTGTGCCCATCACAGAACATACTGATAATATCTGGGATGTTAACATGAAAAAATATAATTGCAAAAGAATTTTCACTGCAAAGTCAGTGTTTGTGTTCAACCTGAAATATTTTGCTCTGCTGATAGACTCAACTCATGCTGAGTAGGCAGTTCTACAGCTGCTACTCCGTGTCTGCATAGCTTCAGTAGTACCACAACGCAGGTACAAAATGGGCTGTCTCATCTGCAGCCACCCTGAAAGACAGATTGGGAAGTTTACTTGGGTTCAAGTGTCAAGGAAATTAAACTATCACAGTGTTTCCTGAGGCAGGGGCATTACAGGCAATGGTGTGGTAAGACAATTTTCTGTTGTTTCAAAGGTGACTGTAAAAATGCCATCAGAGGGTTTCTGGTTTACTCTTTCTCACTTTGTATCTCAGCAGCAGGATGGCACCTCAGAAGGTGAAAACTTTTTCAATCTGTCTCTGCCACCAACAATACCATTTTTGCTGTCATTGCTTATGTGACCAGATAATGGAACTAAATCAGGGTGTTGGAAAGCTAAAAGTCAGTTTGCTGTGTTGCTGAATCTACCTCTGTTCATTGCTACTGTACTGATTCCTCCTGGCAGAATCTCAGAGAGTTGTTTGGATTCTTTCCTATTTAAACACATATGCAGGTAAGAGTAAATGGAATGGATTTTTATCCTGCAGAGCAAACCCATGCCTGCAGAAGGGCCTTTTCTTTCTCTGATATGTAATCCTTTCCTTTGGCAAAGTAAATAATGAGACACTTCTACAGATCTGATTAAGCCCTGAGTCCCTTTTTAAATGACAGAAGATCAATACTATTACGAAATCCATTAAACAATTCTTCACATTTCAGTTGTGCTCTCTCTAGGATATATGAGAAAAAACAGAAGGGTATTTTAGCTATTGTAAAGGAAATGCATGATAAAGCCTTTTCTCATGTTCCACTTTCTCTCCCTGGCTGCAAGCCATGCATGTCTTCCAGGTTCCCCGTCCCCTGAATCTGGCTTACAGGTCAGAAATAGCCAGAGACCTGGGATAGAGGAGGGATTTTGTTTTTTAGCGTCTCAAGCCAGGCTTGAATTTGTCAGTAGCATCTGGAAGTTCTGGGGTTTTTTTGTTTAATTCTGATGACAAACTGGCTGAAGTAGGTCTGAGTTTCTGGTTTAATTTTTGATTTAGTGCCTGTTTTTTGCTGATGCTTCAGCCTTCTGGTCATCTTCATGGCCCTCCTCTGGACCTGCTCCAACAGGTCCATGTCCTTCTTATACTGGGGACCCCAGAGCTAGATGCAGTACTCCAGGTGGTAGCTAAAGAAAGCAAAGTAGAGAGGAATTCATTTTCTTCCCAAGCTAATGCAGATGAATCTTTTCCTGTGTGATCTGATGAAGAACAGAGACAGCTCTAAAGCTCCCACATGGCAAGCTGGGCTCTGTGAATGCTGGTATTTTTTTTCAAGCAGCAATCTGAGGCAGGGAATCTCCTTCCAGTTTTTAAAATCTGCTGCAGAAAGTTTTGGTGTCCACAGCATGACACATCTGTGGGAAATTAGCAGCTCTGCCCATTCCTCCTGTCAAGAAAAGCAGTATTGATGTGATGGGACAGTGCCTCCCAGTCAGCAGTAGTTACTGTTTCTAGAGCCTTATCAGAAATGTTAAGCACTAAAAGAGCTCGGGATACCGAATCCTCTTTCCCCACCAGAAATAGTCCCTCAAAATGAGGTAGTCCTTGAGTATCTCAAAGGTTAAAGGCAAAGTGTTGCAGTAATTTGGAAAATGAAGTATGCTACCCAACATGCATCTGTGCTTGTCCATGGTCTGATGTCACCGCCAACCTGAGAGCTCCATCTGCATCCTGCTCCCCACAACCACTCTGTAATTATGTCTCATTGTACATCATTTTTGTTCAACAACTTGCTGGCTGTTTTTCACATGAAATGAATTATTCAGCAGCAGACTCTGTTCTTAATCCTAACAACAGCAGCAGTAATACTTCATGCTCATCGAGTCCCTTCAGAAGTGTGCTGGAAACGTTATTTGTTGAGTTCTTTCGTACTATACAACAGAAGATGGGGCTTGTGCAGCAAAGTGAGAAATGGGGCTCAGCACAGCTCTGTGACATGGGCTAAGCAAGAGTGCAGAACTAGGAGAGAAGTCCAGCCTGTACTGCCCTACACAACTTTTCTTCCCTTCTGAGCCACTTTTCAACACTATACCCAATCTGTCACATCCTCAGCTACTTTAATTAGCATTATTTGCTTCAGTGCCTTGGGAAGATACCGATATTTGTTATGTGTTGGTTAGAGACAGAAACATTGGAATGTGTGCATTTAGATCCCATGACCTACCAAGCCAAGTCCTCAGCTGCACCCACTTTCTCTCGCTAGGAAAGAGCAAACAGCAAGTCAAACATTCAGAATGTCTTTCTGGATGTCACTGAGCTACTCATTACCTGTTAGTACTGAATAAAAATCTATGAAGAGAAGCCAAGTCATAATCTTCATTGAAATCTGGACAAACTTTAAGTAGCATTTTCCTTTTTTTCTTTTTTTTCTTTTTTTTTTTCCATCTTTTATCGTTAATTTTCATTTCTGCTGAACATCACCTGGTTTTCCATTCATGGTCAGGTGCATGAGCTGCTAAAAAACCAAGACACACAGGAGATATGGTAATTCAAATCTATGGGCTGCACTGCCTATGATGTTTGTTTAGAAGGTTTTGAAAGAAACATGAATCTTCTGCATGACTGGGGTGCGCTGAGGAAAGAGCTTCCAAGCTGTGATGAACACCACGTTATTTTTGTGCCATTCGTTCTTCAATATTCCTGTCCTGCTCAGGCATTATTATTCTGATGATCTGAATGTCCCTGACTCTGCAACATAATTTAGAAAAGCGAGGAGTTGCTCTGCATGATGAAAGACAACTGTGAGTGGTGTTCACAGCCTGTGACTCTCAGCTGTGAGTGTTTTTTGTAGCTGCTAAAGCACTGCTGAGCTTCCGCAGCAGACCTTGTTAACAATACTACAGAAGTGAAACAGGTACAGTGATTTTTCCCCACCCAAAAGCTGGTACATTATGCTGAATCTTACTTTTGCTTCTTCTTAAAATTTGGCCACATGCATCCTTTAAAAAGCAAAGAGGTAGATCTGTTTTTTGTATGGAAAAGGAATTGTGATGTCTGATTTTGTGGAATCTGACTGTTTCTCAGTCATATGGGATGCAATTCAGTAAGGAATGTTGGCTGCAGAAATACAAAAGGACATGATGACAACATAGAAGAAAAACTGGAATGAGTAAAAGCAGTCTGGGGTGAGACTTGAACATGAGTCAACAATATCTTGCTAGTGCAGCAGATATGTAAGGAGGCCTATCATATATAGGACTTCTGAAATAATGCTTCTGATGTGTTTTGTGCTGGAAGGCCATAGCTGGAGATCTGTCCGCCTTTCAGCACTGCACTCCACTAAAGATGTAAACCACCTGGAAGAAATCCAGAGGAGAATAAGGAGAACAAGCAAGGCGCCAGAAAACTTGCTGAATTGAAGAAATGTTGATATAAGCTGAAAGATCAGTCCTATAGAAGAGCCTTTCACAAAAATAATGACTTGCTGCAAAGAGAGAGACTAACTTTTTGATCATATCTACTATAGCTGAAATGAGAAGTAATTGGTTTAAATCACTGCAAAGGAGACTTAGTTAAAACTGTAGTAAGAAGTCTCTTAACTTTTCGTCTGTGAAGGCAGTGGTATTCTGTCATAGGAAGCTTTTGAGAGCAGGTTAGATAAACATCTCTCAGGAGCAGTTTAACTTGGTCTGACCTAATTGCCTTAATGTAAGGGGGTGATGTACATTCTCTCTTGAGGATCTTTTCAAGTCCTTTTTTCAGGGTTGGTTCACGCTCAGATTTATAGTATGAGATGACATGGCTTGGTTTGGCTTGCTCATCATGAACAGAGCTGGGAACTCCCTGCAGGGACTTTGTGTTTATACTGCTGATGAGTGAAAAGGAGAGATCTCATCTTTTATTAGACAGCCATCTTTCATTAGCTAAGTGAGTCCATCTGACATCACAAAGATGTAAACATCTGGGATCCCTAGAGCTCTACATCAGTCTGTGGACTAATAACAGGTGGAGTGGGACATGGCTGTCCCAGAACACTAAAAATAAGAGGGATGTCTCTCAACAACAGCATATGCCTTAAAAGAAGATTTGTTGCTTCAGAAGAAAAATGGAGCTCGTTTTAAAATGGGAGCCAGTACTGACAATGTTGTGGGGTTCCTCATTTTTCTGTTGATTTGAACTTTGATATTGTGTTGTGGTTTAACCCCAGCCAGCAGCCAAGCCCCACACAGCCGCTTGCTCACTCTCCCACCAGCGGATCAGGGAGAGAATCAGAAGGATAAAAGGTAGAAAACTCGTGGGTTGAGATAAAGACATTTTAATAGGGAAAGCAGAAGCTGTTCACACAATCAGAGCAAAACAGGGAATTAACTCAGTGCTTCCCATGGGCAGGCAGTTATTCAGCATCTCCAGGAGAGCAGGGCCCCATCACACATCATATTGACTTGGGAAGACAAGCTCCATCACTCCAAATGTCCCCCTTCTTCCTTCTCCCCACTTCATATACTGAGCATGGTGTCATACGGTCTGTAATGTCCCTTTGGTCAGTTGGGGTCACCTGTCCTGGCTGTGTCATCTCCTAACATCCCATGTACCCTAAGCTTCCTCACCAGCGTAGCCATACAAAAAGCAGAAAAGGCCTTGGCTCTGTGTAAGCACTGCTCAGCAATAACAAAAACATCTCTGTATTATCAACCCTGTGTTCAGCACAGCCCCAAAACAAATTCCCATACCAGCCACTATGAAGAAAATTAACTCTACCCCAGCAGAAACCAGCACACTGTATGCTGAAAATTACAGGATTTTCCTGAGAGTGTTGTATTCCCAAGCACTGATCTGAGAGATAAGCTGCACAGATACCTGTAAACTGCAGGTTCAGGCTCTATTCCTATGTACAGCTTTTCTCATATGGAAGTAATTTGCCAGACATCAGTCAAATTTCCCAGACATACAGCGTGTTGAACAGCAACTTGAGCTTGCCAGGTTGAGGTGATAACTTGAGTTTGGGTTGCTGTGACATGTTAGTTTGGTGATGCACAAGGCCAGCTTTTTTCTTGCTCAGCCCTTCCATTTTGCTGAGCCACCAACTAAATAACTATTTTTCTGTGCTTATATGGAAGTCCAGGCCTGTGTGACACAACAGCAGGCAGGCATGCCTGCCACAGACATTAAGAAGTGAAAAGCTGAGCTCTTCTGCACTCCAAAAAACCTCATAGATTTTTACAGTTTATTTGTTGATATCTGGAGTCCTTACTACTCAGGTTTTAAAAGGCTTTTAGAAACAGAGACCTACCTCTACCTCAGGGTGACAGTGTAGTCCCAGCACCAAAGATTTGATGGTCAAAACCTGTGAGGGTTGTTAGCAATGGGGATATGCCATTCCGGGTGGCTTTGTCACTTCACCCTGCAGCCTGGGGAGCTGATATGAGAGCCTGGCCTCTGGACCACGAAAGGGCCACACATCTGTTCTGCTCAGCTGATGCCAAGACCTGGCTTTCTGTGAGCACCCAGGCTCAGCCCCCATATCTCGCTCAGCTAGAGGCCATTGAAAGGACCCCATGAAAGAGCTGGCATCTTGGCTTGAGTCCTTGGGCTCATATGCTCTTCCTGAGTCAATGTTCAGAGCCTGCCAAGAGGCAGCTGAGCCTCAAAGACAACCTACTGAATTCAGCAAGCTGTCAGTTGGATCTAATTCAGCCCCAGCAAAATGCGGGAGACCCCCTCTGCGTGAGGAATATGCTGTTTGCATGTGGCCATTTCTCTAACCAGAAGTTTGTAGGAGGTAATATGAAACAGCTGGGGGGTTATCTGCTGCCAGAAGTTCTGCTGCAACCCAGTACTGGTGCCGTGTGAAGTGGAGGAAGCCTGCAGAGACTGCAGCTCTATCACCTGCTCTTTCCAGGGAGCCAAAAAGCACAGTCCACCCTGCACATGACTTTCCCATGAGGCTGTTCCAGGCCATGCTAAGCTGCTTTCTTCAGGCTGCCATAGTGAAAGGAGAGTAACACTGGCAGCCAGAGTGGCTGCCAGCCATCCATTGTTGGTTAAGAAAGTGAAAATCCTTTGTTCCCAACTGTAAATTCCCCAGCTGTCTTTGCTAAACGAAATCAGAGAAACACTTGAACCATCTGTTTCATCCTGGATAATCTGAACATGTACTTTTTTCCAGTGGTCATTAAAACACATTTTAATTTTAGTATCACAGGCTCAACAAGAGTTTCCACTTAGAACATGAGTTAAAGATGCTGCTGCAGGAGGAACCAGGTGCAACTACATCTGGGTTTGGTCCACTGCTGAAGCAGAAGCATTGACAGCAAAAGCTCTCCCCACTGAACTGGAACAGCAGCCTGATTTTATGGGCAACTTCGGCATAAGGGCTGGAATTTGAAGTTATCGGGAAAATATCAGTCTTGGAAAAAAGCTGTAATTTGCTTTGTTTCAGGGCTCAGAATAACTCTGTCCTCAAAACATATAATGAAGGTGGCTTACCACTTCCAGCTAGTATAGGTCCAGCTAGTATATACCACTTCCAGCTAGTATAAAATGATGACCCTTTTGTCCCTGTGCCCCCAGAAATGATGCTGCTGTCAGGTGTTAACAAATACATCAGGACAAGGCATTTGGGCTGTCTCTTGGTTCACAATACTGCAAGCAATACAAAGGCAAGAAAAAGGGATCAGCATTTAAAGATCGAGCAGACAGCCGCTCCTGAGGTCTCCTCCTTGAGTCCTCAGGATGATACCAGCCTTCCTCTGTCTTCCTCCCTCTGTCTCCACAGAGTTAGAGCTATGGTAGGGTCTGGTTACCCAGATGCCCACATCCTACTGGGATGGGAAGACTTGCTATCAGCTCTGTCTTGTATTTTACTTACCACATTCCATTTATCTATTTCCACTTGCATTTCACTCCTTGTATCTCCCATTCCAAAAGCCTCTCCTCTGCTCTGGAGTCAGAGCTCCTGCCAGGTCCTTCAGACTTTCAGCTATAGGTATCCGTGTCTCTTTCTACAGTGTTCCTTTTCCCACCTGAACTCTCATTTGAGATACTCTCATTCTGCTTTCTTGCTCAAACAGGATCCCAGACTCTGAATTGCATGTGCTCTTATTGATTTGTTAGGAGAGTTTTCACTCAGGCTGGTTTTCACATTCAATGAAGCTCGTCCTTTCCTTGGAATACTTTCTGCTTCCTCTCTCTCCAAGGGGAGCATGTGTAAGCCATTATGTTCACAGCAGATTCATGGCCAGAGAAAAGCCTGCAGAGCTAGGAACTGATAACAGCAATAGTTGGCAACCAAGCATTTGCCCTGCTCTCATTTCAAGAGAGTCAAGTATTCAGGAAGAATGTGTCAGGATGGGTTGAGCTGGAGCAAGTCCTGCTGTGGGATGGACTGGGCAGCAGGATGTGGTCAGGTCCAGCTCTGTCTTGTACATTTCTGCCCCCAGGGCTGCACCCCATGACTCCCTCATGCACCCAGCCACAAGCACATTCACAATGCATAGACTGAGGAGTGCCGCCATAAATGTTGGAGAAAAAATCACTGGTCAAGATGATTTAATATTAAATATCAGTTCTGTTACTAGTAACCAGGTATTTTTCCTTTTGTTTCAAAGTGATTTTTTTTCTTGGCAGAATTCTTTATAGAAAGCTGTTCTGTCATCTTCAGTGCTCATATTTTGCATTTTAGATGTCAACATTACATAATTGTTAACACCAAATCTTTACAGTACTGAGGTAAACTGGGTCTAATACCAAAAATGTACAGTTTCAGATTAATCACAGTTTTGATTTGAAGCTCTGACAATAGACAAGAGAACATATGCTCATATGCTTCTGTTAGCTCAGCTCTGAGGAGAAAATAGTACAAAGCAGAGAGTACACGGGTGATTCACCCTTCCTCTGAGCTCATCTGCCATCTCCTCTGTAGGCCATGGTGCACAACAGGGAGTCTCTGAGTGCCCTGTGTACGGATATACAGTGCTCCTGGGCATTCTGCACCTGGGCACGTGGAATCACTGAAGATCTGGTGGCATTACTTAAATGACAATCCATGTTGGCCCCAAAGCCTCAGCCAAATTCCTCTTCTTATTTCCTGATGCCCTTGCCAGTTCCACCTGGCTGCATTACAAATTGTTTCCTAACCAGTGATGGGGAGTCACCAGAGGTAGCTACCAACTGGCACAGGCTTCCCTTCCCTGCAGGCAAAATGCGGTAAAGGGGAGCCCTCCGGAAGGAGAAGTTGTGGAAGTTGGTTTTGCAGAGCTGCTGCTGTGTATAAGACTTGGCTGGCAATAAAGGAAGAAAGTAGGCTGTGGTAGGGCCTGTGAATCCTCTCTTGGAGAATAGCTTCATTCACCATGGCCATGGCTGAATAGTGCCATATGTGCCTCCGTATCTGTCCATGTAACAACAGGGGCTTTCCGAAGGTAAATTCCTAGTCACTACCCAGTCCATTTATTTCCTTATTCCCGACCACAACTGCTACTGGAAATAGTTGCTGTAGGCACAGTTCTCTGGGCCAAACAGGGTTTGAGCTAGCCTGTGCTGTGACAGAAGGAGTATTTGTCTCTGGGAAGCAAAGGAGAGGGGGTTTTCCCCTCTCTACATCTGTGGGACCACGTAACTGCCCTTCCATCTCACAGGCTGCTAACTGCCTCAAAGTTACATACTGCCACGGGTTTCCTCTCTTGTTCTTATCAAGTATCCATGAATTTACCTTCCTTCAATTGCAGTTTGCAGGGAGGAGCCAGGACAGTGCCTTATCTTTTCATCACCTTCATTGAGGCAGCAACAAGGCTGTTGTTGGGGAGGGTGGTACAGCCTGCAGCACCTTAGTAACCAAGGAACTCCTAAAGAGAATGATATCTGGAATCTACCTCTTACCAGCTGCGGTGATCTTACTAATTGGTTATGCAAACAGATGGGTAGTATTAAGAAACCTGATCATTTACTGCACCCTCCCAAGCACCCCACCTGGGGGGCACATTGGCCCACCACTGTTCTTCCTTATTTAAGTAACTCCTGCCCAAGTCTCTAAACTAGTGCGCAGATGAAGAAATTTCACCATAGAAACTTGGGAAGAATGTTAGTGTCCTTCAGGGTGTAGGAGGAAAGGTGAATAAACAAGCAGAGAAGAGGGATGGATAGTCAGCAGGTCCTGTGTGAATTTAGTTTGATTTCCTCTTCACCCAGTACATACCCTCCCCCTTCCCTTCTCCTGCTCCTAGGAAAAAGCAAATCAAAAGGGTATCAAAAGCAAATCAAGGGACTGAGCATAAAGAAAACAGTGCAGACAAAACCTCTGGAGATGTTATGTGAAGCATGAGAGCACAGCCATTCCTGGGCCTGCTGGCTGTATTTGGAGAGAACATTTACACAGATGAGGCTTGCAGAGAAATTCTGGGGAAGCTAAATGGAGATGCACAGCTAAGGGGGTTGCTCTGCACTCAAGACCGTCCTTTTCATCTAAGAGGCTCCTGGATTTCACTAGCAAGCAAGAATATACAGACCTTTGAATTTTGCCTTCTCATCACTTCTAGAGAGTAGTCGTACCCTTTCTCTAATTTAAACAAAGACTTCTTCACCCTGTTCAAGCCACTTTTACTAACGGCAACTGTTAACACATATTTGGAGCAGCCGGCATCTGTTTGTCCTCTCCTTACACTTTCAAAAACGATTGTGCTGCAGGAAGGAAGCCTCCCCCTCTTTTGCCCACTCCAACTGGAAAAGTCACATTTAATCTTGCTGCCTTTTTTCCATGCTGTGTATTCTGCCAAAACTGGATGTTGTTATGAACTGCAAATAGTGTGTCTAAGCCTTTGGTCAGTTATTTTCTAGTTCAATTATCATTCTGCTCATGAACCTGGGTTTGGCTCATATTTTATATCCCATGACCGTCTCATCCCTCACTCCTTTCAGCCTCAGTTCTGGCTTGCTGTCCTACTGTGCTGCCTGGCACCTGCCATTTTGTTCCTGCTGTTTTAACATGTGATGGGTGGGTAGGTTCACTTCTCATTGCACTGAGAACATTTTAGCCCTGGTGGGTACAGGTCGGGGCCTGCGTTCCTTCCCCTATGTACTGCATATTGATGACACACAGATACAACACCTAGCTGAGCTAAAACCTTGTTTGCTTTTTTGGGCTTCCAGGATGTGTATCTTCACATTGCTCTTAAACTGGTCTGCAGAAACATACAATCAACTTGTACTGGACATGGCTACCTCCAACAGTGCCCTTCTCTGTCTCTCCAACTCCCTACAAAATTTGTGTAACTTAGGTGGGATTGGGTGGCCTCTGCCCACACCTTCACATCTGCCTGCTAAGGACCACTCAGTGGAAAAGGTGTGTAGTCTATTTTGCTATGGATTCTGAAGGTCTTGTTGTGTATGTAGACCTCTTTCTTGGGGGCTTCATATTAGGTTCTCCCCTCTACAGCTGATCCTTATTTCACTCTCCTGCTTCGTGTTAAGACAGTTCTTGGACAGAACTAGAAGTTTCTCTCTCAGATATTGTTAAATTCGGTGGTGATGAGATAAACTTGCCTGTGGTCTTTTAGGGCCTTGTTTCTCTTGAGCTGAAGAGCTCTTTGATGTGCTGGATGTCAGATATGCCTTCTCTTTCTTTTTGCAGAAGACAAAGCATTTTAGAACATTTCAAAGGCTCTTTCTTATGCCTTTCATGCACACAGCAGAGGTGATGTGTTTGCACATATTTCCAATTAGGCTGTGTGGCAGAACTGCCTACTGTTGGAAGGGTGCAGTCCACAGGACTTCTGGTGGCTTTGGTGGCATTGCTGCAGTGTCTCTCCCTGCATGTGGACGGCCCCCAAACTGGACATTGCCCATAGTTCTCTCAAACTCAGTGCCATTGTGTGAAACAGTCCCCAACTCTGTTTTGTCTTTGGTGACTTCCTTCTTCCAGCCTATGGTGCAAGTGTCACTGCGTACAGGTGCTCCGGGTGTCAGTATGTGTAAGGACATGAGTTTTCTGAAGAATATAGGTTGTTGTGTAACACCCAAAGGCTCTCTGAGATCTTTTTCTTATGCACATTCACAAACTTCCTTCTTTCCCTCACCCTTCACAGTGCTCCTGGAGGGAAAGATGCTGAAAACCGAGGAGAGTGGAGCCTGCTGTGCCCTTTTTATACTAATATATACCTGGGACTGATGCAGTGACAGTACATCAGTAAAGCCATTGTGAGGGCTAAAATTGTTCCCAGACAAAATGACAGTCATGGCCTTGCATGTCCAATGGCTGGAGAATGCCCTTTCTCTTACATTAAGGTCATGAGTAACAAGCCTGCCTCTGCTTGCCTGAGCTTTCCTGGGGCAGAGACTGTGTGCGTAGGTGGTGTCCTTTGCTCCTGCACTGCCTGCAGGATGAATCCTCATTTCACTCCCTGTGAAGAGGCAGGCGGCTGTGGGATGAACTGTCATGAGCAATATGAAGTAGGGGAAAGTTACCTCTATTTGAATTTTCTGTGTGCTGTGATGTATTTAGAATATAGAGGACTGCATGCGCCTGAGAACCAGAACCTTATTAACTTCGTCTTTTATGCAGTACCAGGTACACCTTACATGCACCCAAGCATATCTCTGCCTAACCTTTTTTTTCTGGTCTGTTTAATAACCATTAACATAATTTCTCTCATTTGTCCTCTCTGTCTTTAAATCATTTTCCTAGCAGCAGCTGTAGTACCAGTTATTGCTTGATATGCATTATGATGGGCAGCGGTGCTTGCTATTTCTGACCCAGATGTGTGAACCAAGGGCCATCTGAAGAAGGTGGCTGTCTGCCTCCAGCAGCTCTTTCCTTTACAGTAGCTGCACACTGTGTTCCAAATTTTGGGAAGCAGCTGCTTTCCACCACCCACCTGAGGAACACGAACTTTTGTGCCATCCCAGCTGACCTAAGTTTTACACAATAGAAGTAGGTCTGCCTTATTTCAGAGACTTATATGCGACTTTTAGATGGTCTCTCCCCCAGCCCCAGTGTGAGCTGGATGTGTTCCTGTACTAAAGAATACGATGTAATTTTTTTCAGAGACAATGACAGAGATTCCATAATGTCATAGAATCATAAATATCCTGAGCTGGAAGGCCCCCACAAAGTTCATCAAGTCCAACTCCTGGCACTTCACAAGGCTCTGTTTCGTTTCTGTGTTTCAGCTGAGGGCCAAGTGAAATAACTCTGGCTACACTCACTTGACACTGACCGCCATGGGATGAGACCATTCATGTATATCCTGCAACTGAAAACAGGTCCCTGTGGGCCATTGCTGGCGCAAGTCACACTGAGAATGTGTTTGTGGCACTTAGTGATCCTATTAATAGCACTTTCAGCGAAGGACCTTTGGCCCAAGGAGATAGAGCTCTTAGTAAAGATAAAACTGCTGGAGGAGGTCTAAACAGGCCCTCTGGGCTGCTGAATAGGCTCCAAAGCTGTTGCTCCTGCCCTGTTGTCAGCACCACATTCTCCTACAAAAGAAAAAAACAGGACACAGGAAGCACCAACACAAGGTGGGAGAATCAAGACCTCAATCCAATGTACTAATAATAATTAGCACTGTACATCACTGTACTCTTACTTACAAACATTAACTAATAACATCCTCACAACACCCCTGCGAGGTAGGGAAGTATTATTATCCCTAGTGTACAGATAGGGAAACCGAGGCACCAAGAGGCTAAGTGACTTGCCCAAGATCACACAGCAAGGCATTGGCAGAGCCAAGGTAAGAATAGAGACATTCCCTGTTCCCCACCCCATGCTGCCCCCCAGCTAGATAATGTTGTCTGTCTGGACATGGGGAACCCAAGAGGCTCCTTTGAAAAGCAATGCCTGGACTTGTTGCCTATGAATAATTTTTATTTGCCTTTAATGAATTATTTCACAGTTTTTCCCTCACACTGTACACCATGCTTTCACAGTCTGTTCAGCACTCTGTGGTAGCCCACAGCCTTCTTCTCCAGCACCGGGACAGCTCTGCAGGGGGTTTGTAGGGTGCTCTGTGCTTTCATCAAGAGGATGTTTAGAAACAGTTTTCACTGACATTAGACTCGGAGCATGTGAGCTCTCACTGGAGACCAATAACACACACTGGAGAAGCTGGCAGAGGGAACTGATGGTAAAAAGGCATTTGCTGTCCCCTATGGAATGACCAGTGGCTCTCTTGGTTTCTTAGCTCTTCCAAACTCCAGTGATCACTCAAGAGCAGAAACCCTCGTCTCCAATTTGCCTGGTCAGGAAGTGTTGTTCTGGGGATTGCTTCCCTAATAGGTAATAGGCAGTCAGTTCAGGACCAGACAGGTCCCCCAGCATTGCCTACTCCAGGTGTGTGACACTGTCTGGGAACAAGGCTGGCTGTAGTTGTTGTGCTCTTTTGCCACGGGGAAGGGGTATTACCATGGTTGGCAAGCAGCCATATCCAAGAGTGTCCAAGTCTCTTTCATTTCAAAACTGGTATTCAATGAAGAGCAAGGGAGAGTGGATGGATGAGATGAGGATGAGGCAGAGCAAACAGGAAAATCCACCAAATGAGCTTCTAGGAAGGAAATGTTCCCCCTTGGGCACTTCAGCTGAAGTGGCTTCATTTTCACAAGGTTTCCTTCTCTCTCTGGGAACATCTGCTGAGCTTCATCTCTGTCAGCTGGATGTATCGTATGACATTGGTATCTGCAGGGAAAGAACACACACAGAGGTATGGTGGTTACTTAACTCCCTGTGGCAGACAGACAGAATGCACCTTCATCCCTGGTACATCACAGGGGAGCAGCATGGCTCCAGCACTGTCTGCTGGAACAGTATCAGCTGGAAGGGGCTCCAGAACCAAACCTAAAACCTTTGGTTTTGGAGAGCCTGCTCTGAGTTGCCCTCACTGTCCCTGTTGCTCAGAGTCTTGCCTCAGCTAGTTTTTACTTTCTCTCTGATTACTCTTGGTCAGCACAGTTGAACTCACACAGCTGAAACTATCCAGGTCGTCCTTGTCTGTACGTGTGGAATGACATCGCCACTCCTTCCCTTCCTGCAGTACCTGCATGCAAACCCCTAAAGGCATTTTGTGCACAGTTACGCTCTGCCTTTTTACGCTCTCATTCTACTTACAGCCTATTCCACTCTTTTCACATTTTTCCGTGATGAGTAGAATTGGGAACAGCATCCTTCACGTTTTCTTTGTACCCTTTCTTTCCTTAAATTTTCTGCTGGGATGTCCTTCCACCATGACACTCCATCTGCAATTCTGTCATATGCTGTATGCTGCATACTGCCTTGTCTGTCCTGTCTAATGAAGTTCCTAGAGGCACAGAACCACTGATCCATCCTAGTAGAGAGCTGTGATATCACAACACTCTGCAGGTGGTAAGCTGAGCCCTCTTTTTCCTTCCAGTATTTCAGAGCATCAACACGCCACACAGGACATGTGAGTTTTGTATTACCTCCTTACCAGCCCCAAGGGAATCTATTCACCCTGAATCACAGGTTGATCTAAATGAGTGTGTGTCTCCAGACAGAGCAAATGATTATGCAGTCATGGTCAGTCCTCTCTCAAATCATGCCAATTTCCATCATGAGGGTAACTTCCCACACTTCATGCACCCACAAAGTGCACAGACACTTTGTGCACCCACAAAGTGGCAAAAGCCATATTGTACCAGAAGCAAGCAAGCAAAAACACAGCCACTTTCACTTCTGTATTGATTAAAAAATGGTTCCTTGCTCAGAGCCTTCCTCTGACAGCCAGCCAGGGCCAGCTTGGTCCACTGAAGTTATTAGATCCTCAGAAACCAATCTGAAGTGCAATGCAGTCCAATCGGAGGGCAGTATTGTCTCCTCATCCAAATTGCATTGTGTTCCACACCAGATAGGGAAATGAGAAGTGCTTCAGCTTTCAAAGCAATGAACAAATTACTAGGAACGTGTCCAGCCCCACTGAGTGTGGGTATTGCACCCCCAAAGCAGTTGTGGGTGCAAATCTTCCTTTAAGGATGAGGACATCTCTGTTGCACCCTCTGCCAGTGCTCAATCAGTGGGAGATGGATCAGTTTCCTGTCACACAGTGCTATCCACAAACATGCCACAGGGCATCAGTGGGCTGTGCCCATGCTGTTGTGACTTCTTAGGCTGTCTCTGGTGAGGGGTGTCTCCCTGCTGAGTCTTCCGCAGGTTCAGCTGCATCATCCCAGGCACTCAAGAGGGTGGGGTTCGATGATTAAGTTACTTGACCTCTTTGGAGCATTTTTAATAAGCTAAGCAGTTCTGCTATTGCTTCTGTCAAACAAGATGCACCAGCATCCTGAGCTGTTCAGGCATTAGCATTTCTTACCAGCCCAGCAAATTTTAAAGCAGCTTTTTTGAAAACAGAATTAACTTAGTTGTGCAGCCTCCTGGAATGAAGAAATTCTTTTGAGGGTGTAGCCCTGAATTTTAGGCTTAAAATGAAATGGGTGCAGGTGGCAGGTGGCTGACTCACTCCCAGCAGTGTACAGGCATGGTACACAGGCTGAGCAGGGTCTGCTGTGCTGCCTGCACCTCACTGTGACCTCTCTGCTCTGATGGGGCTGTGCTCTGGATACACATCCCTGCCACCAAGGTGTATGCTTGGAACGCCTGACTGGTGCAGATGAGAAGGGATAACTGCATGAGCATGTCAGGAAATCCCAACTGCCTAGGCCCGCTGGGGCTCAGTGCCTTGCTGAGGGGGTGGAGGTGGGCTCATAATGGGGAGAGGCTGCCAGCCCCCTCTGGCTTTTGGTAAGGTAGTGACTGCTGATGGCACAGCTTCACTCACCTGGGAGACTTCCACATGCCTGGGAAGCCAGGGGCAAAAAAATGTGTAGCCTGACAGAGGGTGGGAGATGCTCCCATTGCAAGCTACTTATAAATCTCTCAGGCAGGTTTTGGCATGTTTTGCTTCCTTTGTGAGGGCCATTATTTTACCAAGAAAAAATAATGAGAGCAGCACTCTGTTTACAGGACTGGAGCCCTGTCTTTGTCAAGTTTTTTCTACCAAACAGTATTGCACCATACTAGCTCTGCCTGCAGAAGTATTTCAAAGCTATGTGTAATTGTTAATGAGAAGACTCATCTCTCAGTGGAGAAGAAGTGATCCCCTTGAGCTGATGTGGAAATAACAACACAGAGGAAGGGTTAGAGCCATGCAAAGAGGTTCTGGTAGAGCTGCAATGGGAACGTGTCTCCTGGCTCCTAGGACTGAGCCTGTGTCCCTCTGCAGAGTAGCCTAACGCCATTTTAAAGGTCATTTCTGCTTGCCCTGTAGCTTCAGAGACCTGAGAAGCAGTTGCCTATCTGCTGTGCCAACACTACAGCCTGGGTTTTGTTCCCAGGACTTCTGAGTTGCAGGGTTGCAGGAATGCAGTGCCCAAGTGCAGCTGTGAGCCTGCCTCAGACAGCACAAAAACTGTCTGGTCCAGGCAGCCCGTGGGATGTCTGAACGTGGCCTCCCAGCACAGGGACAGCAGGGATCACTGCTTGACTTTACCAGGCCATTGCCAGCTGCTGGTCTGGTCCCAATCCCAGTCAGTCCCTGCCCTCACAATGCAGCCCTAGTGGGAGAAGGCTGAACAAGGCTTGCAGCAAAGTGCATGTTTGGCTGCCCATGCTGCACCAGCCTGTGGACACAGAGCTCATGGAGGGCTCCATGTATGCTTTACATGACTTAACAGCAGCTTCCCTCTCCCTTAGTAAGAGGGTTATACAACTATCTCGTTTTATTTCCCTCTGCTTTTGTGATTTTTGTTTGGAGGTAGCACAAGAAATCAGGCCAAATCCAACCTTCCTTCACCCTGGGCAGACAGTGAACAGCCATAAGGGATCTGCTGTGCTGACAGCCCTTTAGAACACTAAACCCCTTTGCTAACTAATACCTCTTTACCATTCAAAATCTCTCCCACCAAAGAGAATAGCTGCCAGTGATTTGTGCCAAAAACATTCCTTATTAGAAAAAAAAAAAGAACACACAGAACATGACTGCAATAATAACCAGTGAGCCTGGTGAAACCTCAGATAAAGGAAAACAATCACAGTTTGCAGATGGAGACATTGAAAGTGGAGACACTGACTTATTCCAGGTCACATAATAATTCTTGATAGTGTTATCTGATTCCTATTCCTGTGTTTTAACAGCCACATCCTTTCTTACTGTACATATTCAATTCTTTCCCCCTGAATGCCCTTCAAGTTTTCCATAATCATAAATAAAACAGTGGAACAACAGCCTTGAATGGTCTACAAATAACAGGAAGGAGTCTCTGATGCCTAGCTGAAGGCCAGAACTGGGGTTTGTATACATTAAGGATCTTTAGGGACACTTTCTGATATGTTTTTGTAGCAAGTGGTATTTGAAGTTGTTGCTGTTGAATAAATTAGTATTTATTTCAAAAAACAATGAGGAATACCAAATAAATAGTATTGCAGGGAGGGGGCTGGTAAGGGAGCATGGAAACACATATTTAAAAAATGGAAGCTAAGTGGTTCAGCTAAAAGAAATTTTTCACATCTGAGCCTAGTCAAAACTTCAAGGTTAAGATCACTTATTTTCCACTGACTATTTTTCTCTTGCATATGCTTCTCCATTTCCTGGTTCTGGCAAGGACTGAAAGCAGAAGGGCACACTGTAAACGAAAATAGGCTAAACTGAGCTTTTAAACACATTTGCTTTGGGAGTGTGGGGTGCACAGCTGTGCTGTCAGACTGCCCAGAGCCCAAGGCCAAGCATAGCAGATGGGACCAAGCACCCTTAGGGGAGGTGGAAGAGGAAGGAGATCCCAGCATGCTCCCAAGCAAACCCTCTCTGAGGATCCTTCAGGGCACAGCCACTGCAGGGGCCCTGAAGGGCCAGTGCCTGAAGGACATCAAGCACAGCCAGCTCTGACAGTCTCCCTTCCCTCCTCTAGTTCAATGAGTATCAGCTCCACCATGCTCTTCCAGGACCCAGGCTTGCTCCTGTTTCACACGCAGTTCTCACTCTTTCCTCTGAGATTCAGCTGAAAAGCTGCTCTGTGGGGTTTTCTTTGTACATGGCTTCCATTTTAGTTCCTTAAGATACTTTCAGTTCTACAAAATTCCTTTCTGTTTAAAACCACAGTGTTGTTTTATCTCCCTATTATTTCTGAAAAATAAAAGCACCATCTCTGCCTCTCCATCATCTCTGGCCTTTCACCCACCTTCTGAGGCTGGGCAGGTTAGCATAATTTTGGTTGCTCTGGCAAGGCTAAGTTGTTTGGATATACACTTTCATTGCTGTCCTCAAATAAACTGTATGGTTTTGAATGAAGGATGACAGATGCTTAACAAGGAACTGGCTGATTTCATGGCAAAAGTTGAAGCATCCTGATAAATGCTTTGCAGGTAAATGTCTGTCTCCTTGAGGAAAGCAGAATACTAACCCTTTACTGAGATGGTGGAAGGTTGGTGAGGATGAAAAATAGTCTCCTGCCATTGTTAAGGGGAAAAAGCTTTTTCTCAGAGTCAGAAAGTGTAATGGTTGTGGTACACTGTTTCCCCATCCTGCTTTCTTCTTCAAAAATAAGTTAGGGAGGGAAAGAGAGGCAGGATACCCTCCACACTGACAGCATTTCAGCAATGCTGTCATCTTCCAGGTCATGCTGCAGCCTTGGCAGTGGTTAATCTTTGGGCACTGCAATCTTGCTGCACTACCCACGAGTGCTTGAAGGGGAGTCCAGCAAAGGACACACAGTGAGTCATGCTCATCCCTGTGGAAATCAATGCAATCAAGTCAGGGACAGACAAAGTCTCATGGAAAGAAATACGAAATAACTCAGTGCAAAGCCACATCCCAGCTCCCTTCCCCATACCTGCTGGCTGGCGGGATCTTGCCTCTTTCAGGTAGTAGAGGGCCTTGTTGAAGTCACCCAGGTGGTAAAATGCCACTCCCGATCGATAGAGCGCCTTGAAGTTCTCGCCTTCCTTCTGGAGCACTTTGAGGCAGTACTCCTTGACCCGCTCGTAATTCACCAGCTCGGCCTGGAGCAGGCAGGCTGCAGGGCACGGGGATGATGGCAGACAGACAGACAGACAGACAGGAGAATATTAATGCTGGATTTCCCCCTGCTCCTGCAATGTGCACGGGAAAAGAGAGCAGCTTAGGTGAGGGAAATGACTCAGCCCCATGATTCAGGAAGGGTGCAGTCATATGGATTGTTTGCCAAACCCGATTGTTTGCAATTTCAATACCAATGCTTCTATTTTTGGCATTGCAAAGCAAAGGGATTATGTTTACTCCAGGGAGACACATAGGCACACGAAACACGGGGAGAGAGGGAGAGCATAAACACCCCTCCACAGCTCTGGAATGCCACACACTCTCATGGCAGTGGTTGGCCTCATTTGTAGTGAAATTGCTTCTCAAATTGAGGGCTGGAGCCCCAAAAAGTACAAAAAGGCAGACTAACAGTTATCTGACAAGGAAAAGGGGATATAAATTGGATCAGATTTTGTATTTGGCTAAATCCAAGGCTCTTAGGTTTAAAAATTATATGTAATTGCCTTTTATGCAGGAGATCCTGTACGGAGTTTTGCTATAGGAAACAATAAGGGGCTGTGCCCTGTTGGAATGTGTTGTCAGCAAGCCAGAGACACCTGGAGTTGTATTACAGAGAATAAATGTGCTATGCTGCCTGCTTCCTGCAAAGCACTGCAACACAAATGCATTCCCAGAGGTGAATTCTGCCGACTTCCTAAGGGAAAAGGCAAACAGTGAATAAACATGTTGAGGGTTTTGTGTGCTGAAGGACAATTGTTGCATAAATGTTTAGGAGCTGAAGAAAATGCCCATTGTGAGTTTCCCACTACTAGGAATGAAATAAAGAGGAAAGGTGAGGATCCCTGAGCCATGCTTTGCAGCTCTGCTCATGGCTTTCTGTAGTGCTTACTCCAGCGGGCTAAACTTTATACAGGTTACCTAGGCATTAAGAATGGCTTGGTGAACACTGACAAAAATGTAAGACATGGCGCAGTCACAGTCTTTGGAGGAAAAAAAGTAAATTGTGCTGCAACAGCCATCTAGTGCTGCAATCCAAGGCAACTTTGGGAATGACACAATTTGGGGAAGGAAGGCAGAATGCCACTACAAGGATCATTTCAGACGCTGGCAGTGTCAAGTGCCAGGGCATGGAGAGAAATTTCCCATGGCAGGTGGTGTTACTCAGTGTGTCTCTGGCAAGGAGGAGACTCAGTGCTCCTGGAAATCCAAGTCATCACAGGTCAGGTGTCACCAATGAACAGCCAGACTTCATTTTTTGCATGGTAACTGCAGCTGAGAGGATATGGTGCTGGGTTAGAAATATGATGCAGTTCTTGATCCCCTTTCCCTGCACCCCTAAAGTAAGCCCTGCATCCTCTCTGTATCACAATTTACTTCATGAGAAGGAGGTTGGCTAGATGACCTCCAGAGATTCCTTCCAACCTAAATTAGTCCAAGCCCATAATCACTTAATGTGGACAAAATCGTATCTAACCCAAGTACACCTTCAAAGCTTAAACAGCTTACTGGGAACAATCATAAACAGGCTTTTACCATCAGAGCACTGATGCTAGAGATGTGCTGCACAAGGACTGCTGAACTAGTCCAACTGCTGGTACATTTGTTTAAGTGACACAGCCATTACTAATGAGAACTTTGTCCCATTTGCTTTAATAATGGAATGTCAATATATTCTAACAGCTACTGCCATTAATGAGCAGAGGTATTTTGAAAGATCCTGATCATTTGCTATTTGATTGCCAGTTAAAAAACACATATGTTTGGAAAACCTTAGTGGCATTTCCTTATCCAGAGTTTGTCCCTTCCTATTTGCCACACATTGATTTTTCTCACTCTATTTCTAATGGAGCTTGAAATGACTGTGCTTTGTTTTTCTGTTTTTAAAGCTATTGAAAAGATGGCTGTGTAAATTTACTGCTGGCTTCACTGCCCTGGAAACAGGATTGCTTTGTTTATCTGCTGACCAGTAGCATGTACAGCAGTGGCAGTAGCTTTCTGCACACTGCCAATCTGAGCTAGCCTTTCACGTTCTGTGAAACTGCCTTTCAGAGCAACTAGGGGGTGGATTTCAGTCTCTGTTCATTTGCTACTTGGTATTTCCAGTGAGAGTCACAGAAATGACTCTGTGAAAAATGACAGGCGGTCTATTCATGTATATTAACTCGGTAATTCCATAGTGGCCTTGCTTCATATATTGGTTTAAAAGAAAAGAAAAACTCTCCCACATTCTGCTACTTCATAAACCCAAATGGGTTTCCAGATACCCAGCTGGATTTTTTCTGTGACTCATACTCACAGTAAAGCTTTTGTAGGGCATCCCTGCTAACTGTGCACATGGTGGGGAGAAGTCAGCACCACATGGCCAGCAGGAGAGACGTGTGTTTATCTGAACAAACCAAGCAGATGGATGTGCAAGAAGCAGTTCTGCTGGAAGAGTTGGCCATTTGGAGACCCAGTGTTGGAAGCGGCTGTTGGAAAAGAACCTGGAGGGAGTATCGCCCTTATAAATATTTAGACATGCGTGCTTCCAGTTCTTGGTGGCCTGAAATGATCTTAATCTACTGTGATCCAATGAAAATATTGAGGCTGTTAGTAATTCAGCTTCCAGAAATGGAAGAGACATGGAATCCTTGTACCTCCTACCTAATTCAGTCAGGGGAGAATTGTTTTGAAAATGTGTTGTTTTCCTAAACAGATGTGCAGCTCTGGCTGGGAGTATTTGTTTACCACATCAAACACTTTATCACCTTCCTTCTAAATTCGTAACAGACTCCCAGTGAATCCCACTGAGGAACAGAGCTCACTCAGAGAGACCAAATGTAGACAGTTATCCAGATCATGCTCCTGCTTTCTCAAAACTGAATGGGCTTGATCCTGCACAGCACCAGCTCTAGTAACTCTTTGGTCATTAGAAAGGTGCCCTTTACTTGCAGAAGCAAACCTATAGTCACCCATTCCCTGCAGCTCTCATTGTCATTGCAATACAGCATCTGGTGATTACATCTCCCCCACTCAGAAATGCTGCTTGCCCTGCTTCCAGCAGCATGTGATGGTTGTTCTTCATATTTGGTTATCATTCTCAGTTTGGCAGCTGATTTATTGTGTCAGCTTAAGCAATAAGTAATTCTTAACTTTTAAACCCGTGTATGTCACATAGTGATGAAGAGTCCCCATCTGCTGTAAAATAAAATAATATAAAAACCATCTAAAATTACTGGGTGAAATGTGCCATAGAAACAGGGAGAAGGTTAATGCTATTAGCTCCAGAGGAGGGGCTCTGTCCATCATATTTCCCAACTGACTGATGATGTTTAAGCAAGGGAATAGGAAATTTGGCTGTTTTTCTTCACAAGAGGAATGTTAAGCCTAGATTTGTACATTTTAATTTGTGGATTCAAATCTATGCCAGCCAGCTCCATTTGAGAGGTGCAGTAAGGATCTGGTACCAGTAGATAAATGAGCTAGTTTGTTTAGCCCTGCTCAGCACAAGGTTAGACAAAACAAAGATTAAAGCACCTGTAGAGCAAAAATACATCTACACCTTGAACCTTTACCAACAGCTGTGGCTAGCAATGATAGGAAGTTGTTACTAAAATCCTGGCAGTTGAGGGGTTTGGATTCTACTTTTTTCCACCGTGAAATAATTTTTGAATTTCAGAGTATCTTTTGGGAAGCTATCTACACTTGACAGGTACCAGTGAGAAGGGATTCACAACAGCTTTTTTATTCCAAAGGCTAGTAACTTTAGTTGTTTAGGAAACATCACTACATTTCTAGTTTCAATTTACTAGCCACACATTACTCTGAAAAGCTTGTGTAACCTTGTTGCATTGGTAATCTGAGAGTCTGATTAAGTCCTCCATCTTCTCTTTATTAGCTTGTATAGAGAGGCATCTGGAATTTCTTACTAAAAAAAACCCCTTATTTTTCAGATTTCCTCACTTTTACAGCTGGTCTCTGAACCCTCAAAATGAAGTCCAATTGAAAGTGCTATCACTTATCATCTTACCACAGAAACTTCTTCTGTGAGAAGAACTCTGCACGTTACGCAAAAAAAAAACCAGTTTGGCTCTAACTTTTGGCTTCTAATTTTGGTTGAACTAAGAACTAAGTCTGGGAGTAGCATGCCCAGCTGGAAACATGGAGATTTGGAACAATGCAATACAACAAGTATCAAGTGCATTGCTTACCTGGCAATTTTCATCAAAGGGAAAATCTTCATGCCAGAACAATCGTCCAGACACTTTTTATACCAGTGGCTAAACTGCCATTGTAGGCAAGGCCCAAGGCCTATCCATGATCCAGAACACTTAAAGAGAGTGGGCTGAATTACTGTGCCAGCAACATTAGCATATCCCTACCCGGTGGCATGTTCCTTGGGCTCAGCACACTGAGATGAAAACGCATTTGCCTTACAGGAGAATCTTGGGTTGCAAACTCATGTTTCACAAACCCCTGTCTTGTTTGCTATTGCTCAGGTCAGCTGGTTGCACTGCCAATTTTTAAAGATTTTCTTGAGCCTTTCACTGTAAGAGAGAGTCAACTGCTTGCAACTTTGCCGGTCTTTTAAGTTTATGGATTAAAATATTCCATGAGTGCTATCTGCCTTCAATGTCTGCTTTTGGAAAATGTCAAACAAGACTATTCAGGTATTTTTGAAAAACAGGCTAGGGAAACATAGCTTATTTTTCCCTTGTAACTGGTCTCTGGTCACTGCCTCTTTGGATGCATCTCATGCCCTCATCATTTGGCTTTGCAAATGGAAATCTGGCAGATATCCTTTGTGTCAAGCAAGTGCCTTCTGTTATCCCCAAGGTAATCTATGGCTGGCCAACTGATAACCTTCTGAAAATAAAACCCAGTGTGGTACTGCATATAGTACCCTGTAGAGATATGCTTTAGAATACAGTACCCAAATCCTTTGAATATTCAGTCCACCCTGAGTGCAATCTGATCTAGAAAGAAGTTACGATTTTAAAACATTGAGATCACAAAAATTCTATTTTTGGCTCACTGGTCAGAGGAATAAAGCACACAAAGTGGAAACCAAGCTAAGAGGTGTTGCTTCAGTTGTGACAGATGGAGAGGTGTGGCGGCAGAGGCACAAAAAGGGGTTCTGGCGAAAGGGGTGTACGAGTGAGAGCTGAGGTCTACTGAGGACATAAAGTCTGGGTGGAGATGTGAAGTTAAGAGTTTGGGACAATGTGCTAAGGACATAGATATGCAGTGCAGCCAGCCTAGAGACCAAGAGGAGTATTTATAGCAGTGAAATACAGGCAGAGGAAACCAGATGCATATGGCAGGAGCTTCTCTAGGAGATCACATTCTGGCTCTGAAACACCTTTTTCTCTGCTGGGATATCAACCACTAAGGGTGTCCCAAGGGACACTAACCTGCAGTGCTGAAAGGTAGCCCTTGCAAATATTCCTTCGAGACTGGAGCAGGTGTCCTATACGGGAGTTACTGGTAAGTCACTTGATTGAACTGCTCTTATATACCTGTGAAAAAGGGTCTGAGTTCAAATTACCTTTGTTTTCATCCTTTAGAAGGAAAAAAAGCCTGTATGGATTTCTTTGGTTGCAATGCAGAGAGAACTAGCTAAACCTATTAGTTCTTAAACCTGAAGTGGATCTTCCCTCTTTACTGTATTTATTCTTGACTCCACCACTGCAGTTTGACAATATATGTGGGGTGTTCCTCTTTAGCAAGTGTTAGGTACTCCAACCACTACAAACTCAACCTGTTTTTCACAAACTGACAGTGTCATTCCCAGAAATAACTACAATTAAACTCTACAAAATACTTTGCTTTCGGATATGATCTCACCTTAAGTACTGCAGCCAGCAGTTCACTTAAAATCTGTTTAATTGCAGGAAGATGGTTCCTATTCTTGCTCTGGGGTTCTACTTTGGGAAACATGATTGATATTTTAATATAACTGCTTCAGGGTTTTTTCAGACATTTGATTAAGACCTTCATATATCATTGAACAGGCTTTGTTCTCACATCTCTTGAAGACTCAAAATAATAGAGCAGACTAAGAGAGTCCTATATTTCAGAAGGCTTGGTATCCTTTATGGTGATGCTTTTCCTCAGAAAAGAGAAAACATGGTAGCAATAAGTTTTCGTTTAAGCATTTGGGAAGAGAAATTATTGGAATATAACAACAACAATAACAAAACCCAAATCAAACAGGAGGTGGCAGGGGGTGGGGAGGTGGCGTGGGCGGCTGTGAAAAGAAAAAATATTTGTCTTGGAATAGACAGCAGCCTTCTAACCATGCCACTAATGGATGTATCATTAATCTCTGTTTGCTGCAGACTGTGTAAATGGTGTTGACAAAAAGCACATCGAGTTTCCAATGTCCACTGGAAGAATTAAAAGGGATACCATTACTCTACATGAGACTGAAAATGTCAGTCATGTGTTAGTAATTTGAATATAATTAACTTCTAAAAATAAATCAGGTAACATGTGACTAATAAGATGCTGCTGAAAATGTAAAGGTTTATTTTAGATTAAAAGTCACCTTGGACTTAAATATGGTAATTTTCATATACATCATAAAAAGAACGGGCTACAGGAATGCTTATCCAAATTTCTCTGAATTTATTAATCCTGAGTTTGCAAACTGCACGCGCTACATGTAGAAGGCACAGCCCAAGTTTTAACCTACATTTTAAATTGTGTTAAATTTTCAATAGATTGGCACTAAAATGAGCCATACAATGTGTGAATGTAAGAAGCCTGTACTAAAGGAACTGAGTAAAGCATCTATAGCTCCAGAGCTCCACATATGCTGTGCCTTTCAAGAATGTAACCCAGCATTCCTCAAAAGAGGATGCTTAAAGTATCTTCTTTTTTTCCCAGAGAGATGCTACATGCAGTTTCTCTACTACACTGAGACACTAATTAGGATCTACAGTTTCCAAACAATCTCTTCCATTAAATATTTCTCTTCTTTCTCTATAGTCCAAGCTTGCAAACAAAGAGGATTTTCTGGCTTCTCACCAATAAAAAGCTAATTATAGATGGCTTGATAATGTCTGGCAATAATCTGATCAGCTGACTCCTAGTTCCCAGACAACCTTAATGGGATGAAAAGGGAATATCACAATGACAGTACAACTTTCCAGCCAGTGGCTCTCGTTTATTCCTCTCCAGGTACCAAAAAGGCCTAAACATGCCCGTATGTTTCTGCTTGCAGGGAAGCGTGTGGAAAACTAAAATCAAAACTGTATGACAGGTTGTCTCTCTCCATAGGGAGGGAATAATGCTAAATGAGGTGTGGATCCACAAATGTTTGTAGAGCCCAAAGTGAGCCACCTCTTCCAAACAGCCTTCCCCTTCTTCTCAGCCTGACTCAACTTGTAAACGGATACCAACTGTTCCTCCTGCCATCCTGGACATGCTTTCCTTCCAAAACATAGCATGGCCTCTTTCAGTTCACTGCTGCTCCTGAATCCTTCATACCTCTTCTGGAAGAAAGACCCTGACTTCATCATTCCAATTAGCTTTTCTAGAAGAGAGAGAGGCAGGAGTAGTGACTGAAGTATGCTGATGCTTCTACCATGGTGTATATTAAAAGGTATTTAGTAGTTCTCAAAGGAGCTGCTGAGCCTGTGTGTCAGACTTTTTGTGGCTAGCAGCCCACCCTAGGAGTAATACGACCTGTCAGAACAGATCAGTTTAACTTCAGTCCGTGATAGGGTGATCAGTCTTGAAGATAAAGGAAAACCAGTAGATATCTTGGCTTTTACACTAGTCAAATGACAAATTTTAGTGACATTTTCCTAAGCAAGTAGAAGTAGCACAGTCTAAATGAATAGACTTAACTCTGTTAACATCATCAAAGGCAACATTAAGTAGAGTTTGCACTGATCTGATCTGTCTTAGGTCCCATGGTATTTGGTATTGTCAATACAGACCTAAATGACAGACTGCAGACTGTCTTGTCAATTTGCAGGTAAGAACTAGATGAGAGGAGCTGGCATCTATTGGAAGGTAAGGGCAGAATTCTAAAGGATCCTCACAAATTGGTGGTGGTATTCTCATAAAAACAGGATGCAATTTGACAGGGGCAAGTTAAAGGTCCTGCAGATAGGCAGGGAAAAACCCTACTGTGTAGGTACGACAGGGGAACAGGTAGTCGGAAAGCAATTCTACTGAAAATCCACAAGAGGACCCTGACAATAACAAATGGTCCAGAGAGGACAGTGTATAAGCCCTCACAGAGACAGTGAGGGAAGAGAGGCTAACCCTCACCTACATAAAAAGAGAAGCAGCAACTCAAATGCAAAGAAGGGTCTAACCAGGAAACCATCTGTTCTCCTTGTACTCAGAAAATAAGAAGAGGGCTTACATTTCAGCTAGGAGAAACTTTTTAGCAGGGAAGAGAGTGAAGCTTTTTGAGAGACTGATTGGCAAAGCTGTGAAGGTTCCTAGCTTTGCAAGTGCTTAAGAACAGCTTAAACAAATTTACCTGGGATATGTCTTATGTGTACACTTGTACCACCCATGGATATGGATAGAAGTCTCTTGACAGCTCTTCAGTCCCATTCTTGATTGTCCTGTAACACTCGGAGTATGAACAATCCTGGGTTGTCCTTGGCAGCTGTCATTTAATGCTAATAATTAGCTGTAATTTAGTGCTATCAGAAGGTCCTGCTGGAGGATGTCAGAGCAACATCCTGGCCAGATATGGGAACAGGTAAGCATTTAAGAACAGCTGGCATGACTACTAGCCTTTGCTATACACGTAGCAGTATGTTCCCGTACCTCAGACTTCTGTAGTTTTGAAGAGCGCAGTTTTTTGAAAGTGTTCATTATTTCTGTAGGATGATTCTTAAACTACTTCAAGGTAAGTTTGTGGTGATTTGTTCTTCTCTTTTGTCACAAATCCAGTGATGTAATACTGCAGTTTTTCTTCAAAGTGCCAAGGCTTTGAGAAGCAAGGAATTTCAGCTAGCTTTTGATCTGATCCCCATAGCTTCTCTTTTGTAAGATATTTTGACCTACCACTTCCTGTAGGTACTAGTCCATCAAATCAAAACCAGAGGCTTACTGAAAATTCTTGGCTTGGTAATATTAAAGCAGTAGTTAAAACCTAGATGTCAAGCAAACAGATTTTGTCTGAAGCCAAAATCTGCTTCCAGCTGTATACCAGCAAATCTTTATTTTACCAAAATAAAGAGCTTCACATGGAGATTATCTTAATACTGCATCTTCTAATCTGCATGCCTTTGTTTTTCTCAGCCAGGAGAGGTAGGAGCAAAGTCCTGTCAAAGCACTGGTAGAGCAAGAACTTCAGTCAGGTTTTAACTACTAGATCATTTTGATTCTATAAATACTAGCCCCTACTGCAGCCACATTAGAAGAGATGGATATTCCTTCTATTTGTTTTTGCTAAGGCTGTTATTGTTGATCTGCAAGGTTAAATACCCTGGAGGTTTCCTCCTCTATGACTATCTAGTAATCTTTGACCTGTCTTTATCTTTTAAAATCAGTGCTCATCTAATCCAGTCTAGTCCAGTCAACTAGACATGCTTGGCCTTCAGATCTGTTCCAGTTGCTGTTTATTCCACTGCTTCTTCCGTGCTCTTTGCTTTTGCTCACCTTGTGTTGCTTTACTCTCTCACTGTGGCATCCTCTCTACATTGAACCTTTTACCCTTCTGGCCCTCTGTTGCTATTGACACCCACTGAAGGAATCTTGTCTCTTGACTTGTTTTCACAAGGGAACAGTACACTGAAATTTATCAGAGATCAGCAACACCAGACAACAATCTTGTAAATGTCTGGTGTTCATCAGAAGTCAACTCCAACAAGTGCTATCAAATATTTATAATTCTTACTGGAATATATTAAACACTGAAATTAAGGTCTTAATGGAATGATGGTATTTTTTCAAAGCCCGTATGAGACAAAAAGGGACTTCTGAAAATAGGGAAACACTTTAGAGGGCGTGGGGGATTTCAAGCTGCCTCCTCTGCTGAAGAGAAAAGCATCCTTTGCTCATAGTGGTTCAAACAACTGACAGCAGTACTGTGAAATGCAGCTGGAGAGCTTGAAGGCTCTCCAGTGAAGTCACAGACAGTTGTGTATGCCATGATTGCCTCAAGCCTGGCTTATTGCAGCATGCTCAGTTTGGGATGAAAGCTAGCACTTTGCCCTGTACCACAAACAAGCCACTATGACGTGGCTGTGTAACATCTGTGTGCTGTGCGCTGTGGTGCCTCACGGTTCACCTCCCAGGACATGTGAAAGAGCTGACCCTTGCAGAGTCTGCTGAGGAGTGGAGAGCAGGATTACTGTGTAAAATTGACAGGGAGTAAAATGCTTTTGGATATTCCTTGAACTCTCCCTATCTGGAAAGATTCATCTGGCAAGATGGAGGGGTCAAATAAGGAAGAATACTTCCTTCATTAAATTAATTACTCATTCACATGTTTTATCTAGGTCCAGTATAGCCCAAAGCCTTTCCATTTTAATGATGTTTTGAAACAGAGAGAAACCTTTATAGCCTTTGTGGGAGGGATGGAGAGGAGAACAACTGACAGAATCAAAGAGCCAGAGGATGCCCAAGTCAACTGTTTTCCAACAAATTGAAGAGAGGTATAAAACAAAGTTCGCAACATTATTTTCCTTAAAAATGCATTAAACAAACTTACAGGGAAGAGTGGTTTGTCAGCAACAGCAAACTAACCCTGCCTGTGCCAGGCTGTCACCTGCCTGAGCTTTGAGAGACCATGTAAAGGCAGTTTAAGCGTCACCCTGTCGTGTAGCTGAGCCTCTAGCATCCTTGCTTCCTCCCAGCCTTCCATTTACACCATATTAATTTAGTATCATTAAAACATCTGTCTTCATATCAAACTGAGCTGGTCAACAGGTTTGAAAGTTACTGAGAGAGGACTGACAGGCAGACAGCAGAAAACATATGTACTTATGACTCATTTCCTTTAGAAATCAGGCTGAAAACGAATAAACTAAAGACCAGAGGGATGATTCAGAATATTTTTTGCTTGAAAAAGTCAGGGTTTGAACTATGCAGAAGCACAAGCCAGTTCTCTAGTAAGATGTCTGCTCCTTAATATAAGCTGTGGCAAAGTGCTTCAGGTAAAAATCTCAGATTAGTCTCAAAGCCTTCATAAACCACATCTGTGCAATGAATTGCTGGCAGTGCAAGAATGAGGTAGGAGTGCATGTCTGATCGGGGTAAGTTCTACCCCAACAAGAGAGGCTATGCTCAGGCACCAGGAACATCAGAATTACTGTACTCAATCAGTACAATTCTCTGTCTTGACTGTGCCTTTTTAGTTAAGCAACGGAAGGGGAAGATACAGTATAAGAATTATGTGATTAAATGGGTTCTGCTGACAAGGATATTGGTCTGAAAAGAGATCACTAGTAGAATATCTCAGGATTTAATTTCAGAATGGAGCTTGTTTAGTGCTTAAATAGCCCTATGCAAAAGTCCGAGTCACCTACTGACTGTCAAATTCAAAGATACTCTCAAAAGGGATGAGGATGAGAATATAAAGAACTACATGACCTGGTACACAGAAGTAAATTTATTTGAATAGAATTTGGTGATACAGACTACTAAGAATTTTTGCTAGAATTTGTGAGCTCATGAGCTGGAAAAAACCAAAGAGGAAAAGGATGTGAATATGCCAGCTGATCAAAGAATGACTGAGTCACTTATGTGACATGGCTGTGGACAAGGAAATGAAAATCTTAGAGAAGTTTATTCAGAAATTCAAACCAGTTAGCAGTGGTTCTCAAGCATGAAAATGTAATATTTGCTTTCCAGTTTTTATCCTATTTAATAGGGCAGTGAATATTCTGATAAGCTATATGTCTAAGCCTTCTTTTCCAACCTTATTAGGTTCCTTCACTCCATGATACCTTCTGGCACTGTACTCCAAGTTAATCAGACCTGGGGTTTAAAAATTATTTTGTATTAATCTATTAATTTAATTTACCACCCCACCCCATGAGCAAAATTCCTCAGCTGCCTCAGTTTGAGCTCATCACAGTAGTTAGGGAATGTAAAAAGGAAAATTAATCCATTTGCTTTGTACTTCCAGGATAGGTGAAGATCTTATGCTGCTCTGATTTCCTTGCAACATGAACACACTACTGTGTCTTAAGCAATTAATCATTGCAAAGCATTTAAGAAGACAGTAATCTAGAATTTGAATTATGTTAGTATTAAAAATACATGGTAACTGAAGGAGTTGAGGCTTAACTTTGCACCACATTGTTTGATGAGAGGATCATTGCTACAGGCATGATACAGAGATTCTGATTTGATCCTTTTGGAATCACTACACAACAAAAAAGGTGCCTTTGCAGAGCAACAGCTAGGGCTGACTTCAGATGGTTTTCCAGGGCATCCTAAGAGACTCCTTCTCTCATTCTTTCAGCTGATCTTGCAGTTCTGCTTCTTCACGATCAGCTGGGTGGAGTGATGATCTCCCTGGGCAGCCTCTGTTTGGGGGAGGCTTAGGCCATTGCTTGGATTTATTCTCTGAAAGTGTGGATGCAATAAAATCTTTCTGCCCTCTTCCTCTCTGGGAGCAGGAGTGGAGCAGAGGAATGTGAATTCTCAATTTCTTCCCTGCAGCTCGTTAGATTGTCCAGCAGCTGGTTAGACTGTTAGATTAAAGACTGTAGATTGTCCTTTATATCATAAAGATGCTTCTCATATCACGGTACATTTCTGGATTATATGGTGACTGCAGAGATAACACAGCACACTGGGGGTAGATGCCTGTTAGTCACATCGGGCCAGGAACAGACAAAGGAAACACTGAAGGTCTGATGTAAATTTTCGAGTCCCAGACACTTCCTCTGCTTTTAATTTACTTCCAGGAGTATATTTCCTCTCCCGTACACCACACTGGGAAATGTGCATGGCAAGGATACCCCACTGCTTGTTTTGTATTGTCTTCTCATTCTGCGTCACGTAGCAGTAAACAGCTTTGCTGTCTGGAATGGAGTGTTTCAAACTGGAAAAGGCTGAAGATAAGCAGCATCTAACTGTGCTAATCTGAAATCAGCCTTCACATGTTAGTCTAAACCTTACAGACACATCAGATGGGTAGCAAATTTTCACCATTGCCTGATTGAGTTCTACCAAGAGGGCCCTGAACCTTCTTGCTTTAGAGAATAAGGTGACTTATAGCAAGAATAATGTGACTTACAGCAAGAAAAACATGACTTACACTCAAGGTACCTCAGTTGAGTTTCATCAGGTAGGAAGTTAGCTTTTTAGGTGTCTCTGATGTGGCCAGGCCAGAACAATGCCAGGGGCATGGAAACTGACAGTTGTAATCAGGGCGTCAAAGGAACTTTGGAATCAAAATTTGAGCAACACTAGTTTGGTGGCTCTTTGCTGGCTGACCCAGCTGTTTCTTTCCAGCAGCTCTCAGGCAACTCGATCTATGGCTAGATTAACAGAGTTTTGCTTTCTGCCACTCTGATATGAAAGGAGTTGCTGTTGCCATCGATGCAGAACAATCTACATGACAGCCCCCTAAACTGGCGGCAAGTAAATGCAGAGGGCAGTGCTCCTACTAAAGAAAGAAAAGGAACACTGAGCAGTGGCCATAAAAGTAGTTGCTTTAGTAGGGCAGAGATTTGACCTGTCAAATATGGATGTGCTGGAGATGGAAAATTGTTGCCTTGCAAGCAACAATCAGTGTCCTGGGTCCTGAAAAGCTTATGCAGCAATGTAAGGATGGTTGTTCTCTGCACCCAGGGACATGTACAGGGTTGCAGTTCCTGCCTTGTTGACCATACGTGCAAGTGAAAAGGACTGAGATGTCACCAGTCAGGACCCTGAGACACAAGACTTGTCAGGCAATTACAGTTTTTTTTCGCAAACATCCACAACTACTAGAGCTGCAAACAGCATGAGATTGCTTTTTCCCCCCAGACTTCTGTTACTGCAGAACCATTCCATAGTGATGACTTCCACTGCCTAAGGCTTTCAAGATAAGTATGTGCTACTGTGATGGGCAAAATCGCAGTCATGGCCACACAGGACAAACGTGTTAGAATTCATGGCTCTGATTGGAAGAGTTGGTAATTTTATCAAGGTGAGTAACACAGCACGTAAAGATAGGGAACAGAGTCTCGTGCTTGCACACATACAGTCTGTTGTAGAGAGGTGCTCCTCCTTGTCACACAAAAACAGGTAACCAGCGGCAACTGATTGGCTTCCTGTAAGTGTCACGTCACCCACTGAGGGGATTAGAGGATCTCACTGGCAGAACAGAAATGGGGGGCATCTGTGAAGCTTTGTGTGGGAGGTCAAAAAGTCTGACATAGCTCTGTTGCAAACTGAGACTGAAAGTAAAGGAATTCAAAGGGTAGAGGCATGGACTGTGCAAGCAGTCCTGACTCCTATGCTGAGAAACATGATGGGAGAACTGGGCACACAGGACAGAGACAAGGAACAGCAGATGGTGCTATCCAGCCTATGAGCCTCAGGGCAATGGTGTGTCAGTTTTGGAAATTGGGAGAAATGGAGCAGATTTGCAGTAAAGATCACGGCATCAGCTATTGCCTATGCATAGCAATGGATGAGTTCTGGAATGTCAAGTTATGATAGCTAAAGCCATTGCTCCCAGCTGTCACTTTTAACATAGGTTACCAGAGAAAAAACATGACTGTGCCTAAACCACTTCCACAAACTGTCTTAGCGCTGTTTCTAGCAGTGTCTTAAACTCCAAATGGCTCTACTGAGACTGGTTTTTCTGCTCCAGCCCGACATTCAATGGTTGCCATTTACAGATGTGTACAAAACCACTACTACCCCCTCTCAGCTTCACTCAAGCAAGTGTGCCCCCAGCTGAAGTTACATTCAGCAATTCTAGCAAAGCTTCCAGACACTGCACTACCTCTACAACCTTTGTTTAAGAGAACAGAATAGTAGCACTCTATGCCACCACAAGAAGATTTACCTGCATTCATCCATCAATGTCCTAAGCCTGCTGCTTCCCATCCAAGATGCAGTGCAGAAATGTACAAAAGGAGAGAGATCCCTGAGCAGACATTAGTAATACCTTTCCAGTTAATGACAGTTAATTTTGACTCTTTTTCAAAGCATTTTTAACCCTCAGTATTAGTCACTGGTACGGTCATCTGAGTAAGCTGAAACCAGAATTAATAAACAGTTGTCTCCCTTCTGTATCAGTTTCTCATCCATGAAATGAGAGAACAAAGAAAAAAATAAATACCCACTATTTTTTCTCAAAAGTTTATTAAGTATTTTCTCCCTTTCTTCATTTTGTTTCCCCCATTTCATAATGCTTTGTATGTTATTTTCTGTGACACAGTACAATGCCAAGAAGCTGGCAACATTCAGACCTCCCCTTTTATTTACACTGTTTACTGTTCCTTTCCTCACAGCAGCTTCTTTATCATTCTAAAATCCTAATGTGAGAACTCTTGATGATTCTCCATTCTTGGAGCATCCACTGCAATGCTAGATAGAAGACACTGACAAGGAACTTGGGATGTGCTGCTGAACTGATAAGCAGTTCTAAGGGAAAGGCTGAAGAAGGATGTCTGGAGCTGGGTTAGAAATTCCTGGGCCTGAGCCGAAGTTAACAGCAAGAAGAGAAGGATACTCCACCTGCTGAACCATGCAGAGGTGGCCCAGCTCCCAGAAAATGTGATAACCATGGAGCTCATGGGTGTATTTACCAATTGACTGGGACTGAGCTTTAACACTAGGTTTTACTGAATCAGCTGAACCATCTTCAGCACAGCACTGATGGAAACCTGTGGAGGTGTAAGAGGCTGTGACTCATTGCATAACTTTGGCTGGAGGAAACTCTAGGACAACATTTCAGAAGAGGATAGAGTAAAGCTGGAAGGATGTGCTACTACAGAACTCTGAGAAAACAGCAGTGTTCTCAAGGTAGAAAACAAGCAGTACTCTTTTAGGTAAACTAACCACTCTGTTCTTGAAGAAACTTTGGGATTTTTGGTATCTCCTATTTCATCTCCCATAGTAAGCTGTAGCGAAGCTTTGAGGGATCTCAGGTCACCATGACTACAGCTCCTCTGGACAGTCTGGCCAGGGGATCTGTACCTTCTCAGTACTCTGTTTCAGGCAAATGGTGACAAGGTCAGCTGAGACAGGCTTCTCCTTATGCAAAGGGAATTAAATGTGGTTGAAGTAGCCGCAAAAAAATACCCAACCTGCAGACCCTTTAGGTTTGAAAAGGATTAGGATGAATAGTGACATACATAGACAAAAACACATCTCCTGCATCAGCAAGAGATGCTCTCAGACATGTATCACTTAAACCAAGGTTGGTGGCAGCTTGCTACCCTTTCTCTTCCCACCCTCCTGCCGCCTGGCATCTGGATGTATTTACATCCCACCCTTTCAATGCACAAGAAACTCCCTGAACAGGGATATTTTTGTTATCATAAATAAAAGTATTCTAAAGAGCAATTCATGACAATGGCTTTAAATTCCACATCTTTCTTAAATACGTGTCAGAGTTTGGGCCTATCACTAAAAAAACCACACACAGTCATTGACGTTTATTCTCTGCTGCAGTAATTGCATCAGTCCTGTAGAACAAGAGGTTTCCAAGCCTTCTGGGCTGGTCAGATGTATCTAAAACAAGAGGGCCAGGAAGCACCTCCTGCCAATCAATGAAAATGCAGACCACATCTTGCTGCTCTGTTTGCTGCCACCCCTCTTTGCTGCTGCACGGCATCCCTATCAAGGCTGTTTTTTGTTGATGCAGCACATTCAAAAAAAAGAAAACAACACATCAAGCCATGAAGCAACAATCCAAGACTGCTTTAACACCCACAGCACCATGTGTCCTGGTAGAGTCTGTACTTGTTAACGGCTATATACTGGGATGGGCTTTTAGCAGAGACTCCTTGTGACGTGTCCTAGTGGGTGGTCAGTGGAAAGTTTTACCAGCTTTTCTCGTGTTTAGTTACATTTTTACTTGGATTACGTATTATAAGTATTTTTATTTGGGTTTTTTCAGTGGAACTACTCCCACAAGTCCACACAACTGGCAATAATTGGAAGTAGTGTCTACATCCCAGCCTGAGAGTGCTAGAACATCATATGCTGCGGGAAGTGCCGTGTTTTGTAGTTCTGTCACTATGACCTTCACACAGTCATTGGAATGGTACCAGTACACTTTTCTGCCAGTGTAGGATGCCAAACCTCATTATCCAGACTGAGATGTATCTTGGAGAGCCTAATTTCTAACATTCTGTACAGGTATGTGCGCCCTTCTGCCAAGCCTCCTATAGTAAACTACAGGTGCCTGAATGGGAATATAAACATGCAACATTTGTTTTACATTCATATAATTAATAGCCTTACAGTACTCCCAGGAGGTCATAAATGCAATGGATGGATTGACGTTTAGGAAAGATTTGGTGAAGATAATACAGCAGAGAGAGAGAGGATTAGCAACCAGGTCCCCCAGCACCACTCGTCATCCCCAGATCTCTCTCTGGTTCTGTTTCTCCTGCCAGGATTAGCTCTAGAATTTCTGCATGCTTAGGAAAATCAACAAAGGTTTGCTTATCACACTGCAACATTCCCTCACCAGAAAAGCTTAAAACTGTTCTTACCCTTAGCATTTTGCTGCTTTGGAATGACTAGGAGTTGTTTCTCTCTGCAGGGCAGACACAGTGCTTTTGATCCTGTAAACTTTAAGGCAGTAACGGTGGAATAAAATAATCATTGCATTTAATGGCTGCATTTGTAGTTGGTAAATGACCCCCATCTGCATGCAGTACCTAAAATATTTGAGCTTTTTTTAGATCAAAGATGCTGTACAAATGAAAGGGAGATCAAGACCTGAGGTGTATTTGGGTAGTTTGCTTTTCTGCCAGCACTCTTTGTACATCTGTTTTTTAAAACTACATTAACCACTAACTTGGAGAAAACTCAGCTGAATGCACCATCAGGATGAGATCGTGGTCCTTGTTTTTTATTTTTCAACAGGGCTGAGAGAGGCAAAAAGAGGTCAAGTGACTTCCTCAAGGTCAGAGACCGTCAGTGAGTCATAAAGAAAGGACTGTTTGCCTTACAACCCTGCATTCATTCTGCAAGGCTCTAAGCTGCTGGTAGGCTTTTTTCTCTGCCTACCCAAGCAATTTCTGGGAGCCTTGGCCATGCTGCTGCTCTTGCCTCTGGTGACATTCATCAGAATGACTTGTGGTAAAATGATGGGATATTGGCAGGCCAATGCAAGAACGCAGCAGCACAGATGTGAAGGGCAGTCCCTTTAAGGCAAAACTCTTGGAGCTTAAAATGAAGCCCAACCAGCATCTTAGTGAAAGAAACATGAGCAGCTCTGCCAATGGCAAGTGCTGAAAATCCTAGGGTGATTTTTAAAAATACACAAGAATTGAAAACCCAGCAGATCTCAGATCCTTTGAAACGGGCAAAATAGTTTAGGTTGTGGCTGTGCCACAGAGCTCCACAACAGGGGGCTTTAGAAAACACACCACATATTGTGGGGTTTTGAACAAATATGAGAGCTGGTCACCCCACCTCACAACATAATTGCCTGTTAAAGGTGCTCTGCAAAAAAAACTGGAGCTAAGCAAGAATCTGTGTGCATGTCTGTGACTCAATTTACCTTCTGCAGGCAACAACAGGCACTGACAACAGTTTAGTATTTGCCCACATGCGCCTATTTGTATAATTGGCCAGTTTAAAAAAAAACCCAAACAACCAACCCCAGCCTTTACCCATGAGATCGCACAAAACCCCCTCTGGGTGTATTCTCACCTAAGTGCATATTTACCTGTAGCTGATGCTCTCCTCTGACTTACGCTGCATCTAAACAAGTCAATGTGTGTGTGCATATGTAGCTGTGATGCAAAGCATCTCTGACAGGTGGATGTGTGGCAGCCACATGAAAAATGACAGTGCAAAAGCAAGGTGGGCTTCTCAAATGCCAGGCTTAGAGAGTAAGCGGAGGTGCTAAAAGAACTTGATAATAAGGACACTCAGATGACAGCTGGTAATGCTATTGGCTATACTTCAGAGCTAAGTGAAAAACTGCCTTCTCCAGAGTTAACACGTACTGCTGTTATGCTTTCTGCACTATACAGATTTATTTATTTTAGAAACAGCTCTAGGCACCCAGTAGTGCTCAGAAGCAAAACTCCCTGCATCTCCCCTCCTACCCATGTCAAGTAACACTGACTTCAGCTCTAACAGTATATGCTGGTGCCGCTGCTAGAGTCCACTGTGTAAAGAAACTGGTGTCTTCTGCTGCATCACACTTAGAAAATAAAGTCGCACATCTTGAAGTTATTAGAAAGGTATACTAATTATTGTTGAATTTCTGCAGAAATTCCATCTCCCTTCTTCTTTCCTTTCTGACGTGAATTCACTGATCCTCCTGCAAGAATGGGAGCTCTGTGACTAAGCTAGGAGTAAAAACACTGCAATTCTAGTTTAACTGCACACTCCCCTCTCCAGCATGTAGGGCATTTCTTTAAAATTGCTTGCGGATAGCACAGCACACACACACGAAGCTACGCATTTCCACAACAAATGCTATTCTCTGCTCTGTGCATGCCATCTACTGAAAACATGTGACAGCCGCCTGTGCAAAATGACAGCTTGACCTGCTGTGAGGTTATCCCAGGAAAAGCACAGCTTGTAAGTCCAGGGTTAATTATATTCACCTCCTCCTGTGTTCATACTGTTTAAATTTAGCAAAAAATCTGTTCGTATCTACGTTAAAGATGGAGAATGTTTCTCACACCAATTGCTACTGCTGACAAGATCAAATACAACCAACAGTGACAAAAATCCCATGCACAAACCTGAAACCATAAATAAACGAGATGGACAATGACACAGGACAACTCCATCAGCAGGAGTCAAGACATTTCTTGCAAGTGGAACTTGTGTACTGGCAAAAAGTGCCTCAGGAGCAAATTCCGTTCCTTCCTCCCACTTCATTTACCTTCTACCTACCATGTCTCATTTGTATCTAGCAGAGATAGTGCCTGTGAGCCCTTTTTCAAGCCCAGGAACTCACCAAGCTTTATTGTTCAGAGTATGATGGGCTCTTTGTGTAACCCTGCCAATCTAAATGATCCTTGCAAAATACAATGGATTTTAATAAACCTGTGAACAGAAATTTGTAGAGAGACAAAATTACATCTGTGCAATTATGGTATCGCTCTGAAATCTCACTTGCCTCTCCCTCTATGAATTTCAATAGGCTTTCGAAGGAAGAGTATTTGGAAACATGATGAAAAGGAGCTAAATTGTGCTCCCCATTACATCCCAAAAAGCATGATGAATGTAAGAGATTGGCATGCATTATGACAAGAGAGGATGCTGGCTTCGTGTTTTAAACCATTCACTTTATACTGCATCTTTTTTAGCACTAGAGAACAGGAAACAAAAATAACCAAATCTGTCTAGAAAGCCAAAAGCTAATGTCCTGATTAGCACCATTTTTTACCCCCAAGGATATAAGCGACCCTTCATCCTTCTGGAAAACAGCAGAGCTTTTTTAATGTTGCAATTTTGTGTACCTTGTCCAAGTTATGAATTATCTCCTCCCTGTATGTACCTATGCACAAGTTTTTGTTGTAGACATGCTTTCAGGCTTCGAAAGAAAAAAAAAGTGCTGCTGGGGACTGAAAATAACCTCTGGTCCTGCAGCTGTTTGGATAAAGCATCTTGAAGTCAACAGGAGTTCTCTTTCTGTAAGGACTTCAGAATCAGACTACAAAGTAGTTAAACCCCCCACCATTCCTCTCCATCTTCCTGCAGCACTTCTAAACAGATGGCAAGGAGCAAAGGGAGGCATGATCAAATGCCTACTGACCACAGTGGTGACTGGCACCTAGCGAAAAGCCAGGACTGTATTTGGTTTCAACTTCAAGTGCTAAGAGGCAAAAAAATTCTTTTTATATCTGGTAGAACTATTTGGAGCTATTGTAGTTGCGCCCAAACCCTTCCCCTTCCTTCCCTCAAATGTGGTAGAAGGAGTCCTTTTCTCTGTAATACCATTAATTACAGACACCAGAGCCGGAGCTGTGGCGAATGGACTGAAGGACATCTCGGGCTGAGGGCAGAGCGCAGCAAGCAATCTTTGCCATTTCACGAGCCACGATTTCTGTCAACCGGAGCGCCCCACGCACGCACCGCCGCCCCGCCACCTGTCTGCCGGGGGAGGAGGGCACGGATTCATCGGGGGCGGATGGAGCCGCCCGGGGAAAGGGCTGGGGGCCGCGGGCGAGCCCGAGCGCCAGGAGCGGCCACGCACCCCCTCCCCAGCGCTGCCCCGGGCAGCACCGCTGTGCCCAGCGGGAGCGCGAACGCGAAAATGGAAGCCAGCGGAAGGGAAGGAGATGCGGCGAGCGGAGCGGGGCGGCAGCGCTGCTGTGCGGAGGGGGAGGGAGGTGTGCGCGGCGCAGGTGGGGACCCGCCGCCTCCCGCCCGCGGCCCCGCTGACCTGCCAGGCTGTTGTAGCAGTCGACCGCGATGCCCTCCACCGCCTGCCGCTGCTCCTCGCTCAGCCCCGCCGCGGCGGCGGCGGCGGGAGGGCGCTGCCCGGCCGGCTCCTGGCTCAGCAGCAGCAGCAGCGCCTTCAGCTCTAGCAGGGCGCGGTGGTACTTGCCGATGGCCTCCCGGAATTTCTTGTCCTTGTAGCACTGCGCCCCTTCGCTCTTGAAATCCAGCGCCCGCCCGATGAGCTCGCCCGGCTCGGCG